>JAABKK020032918.1:0-15097 GCA_011634745.2 Catotricha subobsoleta
CTATTAGAGTACACTACAACTTCATATTAATATATTTTATGAACTAAATGATATTAGACATACAAAATACATATATAGGTACATGTACAATGCACATACATACTGTATATAAAGTATGTTAGTAATACATATGTTGATATGAGTATATTGGTTTGCAATTTGAGGGAATTGAATATTATCTTGTCGTCTCTAGGAAGCTATAAATATAAGTTCAAAATATGAGATTATATTTCTATCTGTGTAATAATCTCAATAGTTGGCTATATTATATGGAAAATTATTAGGTATGCATTAAAGTAATGCATCAGCTATTACTTTTAACCAGGGCTGCTGATTTTTTAAAGAAAAAAACGAAAATTTTCTTTTTTCACATGCTGAAAATATACGGACCTCATCATTAACCAACCATTCATTGTCCGTTTAGTCATTTACAATTGATAGCTTTAAGTATTTATAATGGAAAATTAAATGGCGCTTAAATTTCAAGAGTGAAGACAATAGAAGCTTTTGCTTCCGTATAAAATTGAAAGCAGGTACTTACTCATTTGTGGTTAAGACGCACATTGAGACTAAAGTTATAATTGATGTTTGAAAATTTTCAAATATTCGGATGATGACCATTAAATACTACTTAGGTTAAAAAAATATTTTGCGCACCTCAAAACTTTATATATATGCTTATTAATACACATTAATAAAATTTTGTGAGTATATTTAATGTTCCCATTTTCAATAGAGAATCTAATAGCATAACAAACTGTTATATAACCTATCTACAATGTAACCTGAGATCCAGACAAAAAGTGATAAAAAATAATTTGCCAAACCAATACTTGATTTTTTTCCAAATTTTTTCAAATTTCTCAAAAATGAGGTAATACAGAAACAAAAAATGGGCTTTCCCTATTATTCTGAGACCCACTATAAGTTTAATAAATTTCTAATAAACTATATATATTTCATATTTAATATTTTATTATTGTATATGGTTTAGCATTATAGCTAACCTGCTTTAAAGCTTATTTCATTTATTTAACGATTACATGCTGTAAAGGCTCTTTATATTCAAGTTAGATTTTATAGAAAATATTTTTTTTTTTGTTCCTAATAAATGAGTATATGTAGCGCTTCTTTATGTGCAATGTTCATGTTCTATATTATATTTGCTAGGATGGAAAAAGTTTTTCCTTCTGGCCAATTGAAGGGTCATTTAATCAAGCAGTAGGTCAACGGTTTAAATAAAAGATTTTCATTTCATGCTATACTTATTTATTTATGAAGTAGCGATAAATAAGTGCATATTCTCTTATGTCTTAAATATTATAGTTAGCATCCACAATACGAATGTATAAGAAAAAATATTTTATATTATTAATCAATGGTCTTACACTGTATAATAATAAAGCAACTTTTAAATAATTTAGGGAAAGAATGATGATTAATTTCAAGAATTTTTTTTTCATTAATCATAATCATCGATGGATAATAACTTTATAATATTAATATATTTAACAGATAATAAAACAACTTACCAATGGTACGTACACACACGATTTCATTTTTCTTAAATGTATAATTGTATTTAAATTAATTTTATTTTTCATTATTCTCACTAAAATAAAGCCCAAAAATCAAAACCAGTGTTTAGTTGTGATCACACAATAAAATATAAGAATGTTCAATTTAATTTAATTTTCACTAGAAATTAAAAATAACACGTGATCAAAGAAAAAGTCAAATTCCATTTTTCTCAAAATATATCTGTGTTGGTTGCAATCTGTCACCTCATTCCTGAAAAAAAAAAATATTTCTGTTCATTTTTTTCTTCTTAGGATTTTGCGGTGTGACCTATCAATATACGCAGAATGTTGTGTTCGTCATAAACTATTTGGTTTGGGTTCGATCAGCTCAGTAAATCTTGAGAAAATTCAGAGTGGACAAAAAATATCTTGTCCTTCCACCAGAGAATTGGATCCCACGATCTTGAAACGAAATAGTTCAGAACCAAAACATGTATATTATCACGAAAATACGAAAAATGAAGTCGCGTTCCAATTAATTGGCAGCTTGTTCTTTAAATTTCTCAAAAATAAAATTAAGACAAGCTATACTCATGTTTGTTACAAATGTTACCAAAAGACAGAATTTAATTCTCTTGAAAATATAAATGTTTTAGTTTCGATCCATCTATTCAATCCTGCCTGAGTAGTAATTCTGGGTATTGAAAATTGGGTCCCAAGAACAAGGAAACAGCGTAGTTTAAAACCAAAACATGTTTACTATTAGGGTGACCCAATTTTGTATGGGAATATTAAAGTATCTTGGATTTCCTGTGACATATGTGGTAGATTTTAGCGTCAGTAAGAACTGTACCCATAGTTAAAATAGAGAAAAATCACATATGATTATTTTTTTATTTGTCTAATAATGCCAAATGCGTTAAATGATTTTTTTTAAAAAACATGGTTTTTGATCAACTGACCGTGAAGATTGCTCTGAAATGAAAAATGTTCATACAATAAAATTTGATCACTTTCGGCGCTTTCAATGACCCATAAAAGTTAAGCGATCGAGCTGAAATTTGGTACAGTACTTATTGCCGCTAAACCCTACCACATATGGCTAAGAAATCCAAGATACTTTAATATTTTGGGTAACCCTAATGTTTAAATTGAAGAGAATAAAATTCTGCGTCTTTTGGTCGGTCGGTCAGTCAATATAAACCACCACCAATTATGCTTTATTATTTTTTTAATTTTCAATTTTCAAAAAGAAAAAAAGAAATTTTAATTAATAACATCTTTTTTATACAACGTAAATAGTAGGTAAAAGAAATTTTTATATTTTAAACCCTCTTACTTACCAAAGAAAAATATAAATTTAAATTCTTTTGGAATTATTAAAATATAGTCATTGATTTTGAAAATAAGTATCAACATTACCGCCCACTCTATAATATATGTATTTTGTATGTACTTCTTTTGAATAGCTAATATTCTCAATTTTATAAGTAAGTACCTATTAATTTTCCACCGTGATGTCTCGGTAATTGAATTTTTTGAGAATAATTTTCCATATGAAGGAAAATTGTTACTTTGAGTGTGTATGTAGTGTGTGGTTAGCCATACCATAATAATTTTGTGTGGGTTAATGATAAATTAATCCTTTAATAAGTTTAAGTACTTATATGGAATAGAAATGGAATATTGTTGAATGATGTGAATTATTAAATTTGTTAGAAGTTATGATTTAAACAATCCGCGAGCAAAATAAACAAAAAACTCTTTTCCATAAATGTGACCTGAATTATTTTTTAATTTTTATTTATGATATTTAAATATGAGGAAAAATAAATTTAGCTACATTTATATTAATAAAATAAATTTCAATGGGGGAATCCTTTCTTATTGGGGGGAATACCGACATTGCTGTAATAAAAATGATTTTCAAAAATTGCGCAGTTTTTAATTTATCACAATTTATATTGCATGATTTAGCGATTATTGTTAAGAATTGCAGCAAATGGTGTTTGTTTACTTACATCAGTGTCTGAGTAACAATAAATCAATTCTCTTCAAATAAAGGTAACAACACTATACAATACAGCCGGACACACAAAAAAGTGAGGCAAATGCTCAGGCAGGCGGCAGAATTTGGGGAGCGGCAAATTTATTTTTTAGTGTAATTTTTTTTTAATGTATATAATTTTACATATATGTAGTATTATCATAGTACAAGTACACATAATTAGTATGAAACCTCTTTGAAAGCTGTGTCGCGATTTTATTAAGCTCGTTCTCTCATTTACTAATGATTTTCAGGGAGTTAAATGTCAAATTTATATTTTCTCGTTCTCTTTCTCAGTCTTTTGTTTACATGCATACGAGACAGAAATAACAATTTGACATATAACTACCTGAGAGCTTTAAAAAAATGTGACACATTTTTCAATACAAAATTCAAATAGGTTTCATACTATGTGTACTTGTACTATGCTTTGACTATGTATACTATGGACTGCTAACATAATGCCTATTGCATATAAAAATATTGTTGAATGTTCTGGACGATTTTGCGCGCCTTACTAGTGACTGCGGGTAATTTATAAACTAAATTTTAGTATAACTTTGGCAGTTAATGGTTAAAGTTCCAAAATTAGCCACCAAAATAGCACTAGTCCCCTGTGGGGCGCTAGTGCGCTTTTTACAGAAAATGAAAGGTTCTATGGTATTATGGTGACCGGGTTTTCATTATTTTTGATATTCCTAGATTGGACCCCATAGAAAAAATTGTTTTAGCTAAAAAAATAACGTAGCCAAAATTTGGGGTCTATTATTGGTACATTATGCTGTGCACTAAATCGAGGAAACTTTGATATTTTTTTAATTTATGAAAAAAATCAAAATGCTTTGAAAGTTCAAGAGGCATCTTTTGTCTCGTGTATGTAGGAATTAGAATTTTGATTTTTGGCTTTAAATATAGGCTATAATTGAGTTTTAAAACTGATCCGCGGTACCCGATTTTCCTCCTACAAAACAACTTTTTTTAAATTCTTTTTTATACACAATATTTCCATTATTTATCTATGTGTCTCGTGTATGTAGGAATTACATTTTTTATTTTTTTTTATTTACGCCAGATATATAATTGAAAACCACAAAAAAAGAACATAAAAATTACCCGAAAAAAAATTAAAGCTCTATTGTGCGACGTTGCCCAATTTACAGATTTTCTTTTGACACTTATGATACATGTTCGGCCCTTATCCCACATTAGTTTATCATAGACTGAATTATAAACTAACAAATTGTACGACCGGTTGAAAAATATTTTTATTGAAAATTACAATGAGAGTGAAGAGTTTAACTATAAAACAATATTATGAACAATATTATAAACTAAATTATAAACTGAATGAAAATTGTTGTAAAGTCGCTTTTTTTTAGCAGTTTTAGTTTATAAATATTGTAGTTTAGTTTGACACTTCATAATTTTATTTCATATTTCGGTCACACATAAGTATTTGATATATCTATCTATTTCTCGCATTTTAAAAATATGGTAGATTAAGTTTATAATTCAGTCTATGATAAACTAATGTGGGATAAGGGCCTTCATTGTATCATGCTATGTTGAAATAATGTGAAATGACACAGGTTAGTGAAAAAATAAAAAAAATAATAAATAATTGGCAACATCGCACGCGAAAGCTTTTGCGGCTACATAGCCCTCTTCAATTAAAAATACATAAAGTATTAGTAAAAGAATGGAAAATAAATAAAAATCATAGTTATTTCTTATTTTTCTTGAACTGTTTAGAAAAAAAGAATTGAGGTAAAAATTAAGCTGTGTGTGTAATGCTTTAATAAGATCAAAGACAATGTAGTACTTGCGAATAAGATAATGAGTAAATACCCTCCTGACATTATATTATAATGTATATGTAAGTTTTGTAAACAGCGCCACCACGGCCGTTATACGTAATAGAACGTAGAGAATACGTATGTATTACCTATGCATCAAACTCACCTCATCGATTTAAAATGGTTCAAACTCAAGCTAACAGATGGTAAATATGTCAGTGTTTGACAGTTTCCCTTGTCAACATAACCAATCAACAAAATTTTTACCTTGTTTTGATTTTATTGCAACATGTTTCTGAATTATGTTTGTGCTCGAATAAAATCATTTTTTTTGGCAATTTTATCAATTTTTAAGAAAGCATTGTGTTGTTTTTCACGTCGAAGAAAGCGTTCCAATTCAGAATGTGAAGTATTAAATATGGTTAGTGTAATTCAAAATGACAAACACAGTACGAAAAATCGGAATGAGGTAGGTGCAGTCAACCCCACAATAACCATTATTCATTGCACAATTCATAATTATTTAATATAAATAATAAACTATATCAACCAGTAAATAAGGTTATAATGAATTTATAGGATGTAAGGGATTGGAATTCATGGGATGATTCACCTCGAACAGTTAACGAGCATATTGAACAATATCGTCAAAAATTGTCACAACCACAACCAAATCAAGATGAACCGTCTGTAGATTTTTTTCAAGTAAATATATTAATAATACTTTAATTGAAACTTTCAAATTTATTGAAATATATTATTAATTGTACTTATTTCCATTGCATAAGGATATGACACCAAAAATTATAAAGCAAACTAAAATTTTAATAAAAACCGAAAACAGTGGAGTGGGTCCTCCAACCAATTTTTCGCGACTTCAAGCTACTAATGCTGCAAACATTCCCATTGTTCAAAGTGCTGAACTAGAAGACTGGACTGATGATGAAGCACCGGCTGGATGGGATGAATTGAACGATGAAAATACAAAAAATTTAATCCGTGAAAAGAGAAGGGAATTACGCGCGGTACGTTATCAAAAACAGCAATTACAAAAACAGAAACAACACCACAGTGCTTTTGCTGAGCGTGTTGCATCATCAAAAAATTCTTAAATTACTTTCATCATTTTTTTTTTAAGCTTTAAGTTAAAGATGAAATATTGATGTGATTTTTTTTTATTGGGCTATAACCGCAGCATTTATTAGCTACAAGTAATGATTTAATTTTTATAATTAATAATTATTTAGTATTGAATTGTTTTTTTTTTTTTTTTAGAAATTTGAATTTAATAAATTATATTTTATGAATTTAAAAGTTTATACATATTAAGAATACTTAGTGTGAGTTCACAGCAACGAAAAATGATGTATTGTTACAGCACTGTAACAATAAATCATTTTTATTGGCCGTGAATTGAGACTTAAGTGCAACAGCCAGCAATAATTACTTTATTTACTTTGAGCTTTGTGAAGTTTTACAAATTAGTATAAGTAATAAGTACTGTAAAAAACTAGATTTCAATCGATATAATTTAATAAGAACCTTTAAAAATTGTGAATTAAAGAGTTTAATCTAATAAATTGCTATTGATTTATTATAAGTTATGTATGATGCAATTCAAAACTATATGAGCTTTCAATAACAATAGTATCTGTAAATTCTGCACATCTATGAATCTAAAATTTGATTAATATTTGCTAAATTTTTTGTGCTCCACGGTTCTAATGGATCGGGTGATGAGTCCTGATCTTGACGATTTAATTCATGTTCTAATGTAATTTGCGCTGACCTTCCACGACGTTCCTTCCCCTTTTTATTAGTACATTCTTCTGTCGGCGAAACTCTAATAACATAATAAAACAAGAAATCTTTATTTTTATAAACGAACAAATATTTAATATGATTATTGATTACTTGTTATTTTTTGCTGTTTTACTACGACGTGTTTTTGAATATTTTCCATTTTTATCATCTTTCATTTTTGCTGTTGGTGGTGGAATACCTTTACGCAAATGGAAAAGTTCCATATGCCGTTTAACGTCCTCAACAGTAACAATTTCTTCTTCATCATTTGCTTCCATTCCATTATTCACTATACCTAATTCAGTTTTAAGTTTTCCTGTTATACTTTCGTCATCAATTTGCATTGTTTTTGATTTCATTTCTTGTTTTTCCCAAGCAACATGAAATAGGGGATGTTTATCGTTTGTTTTTTGATCGAATGTTGTTCGAGAAACAGCTGATTTTGCACGCCGAATTAATGAAATTTTTCCAAGAACAGGTTTTTCACCATCAAAACCTTCACTATCTGATTCTTCAAGAGCTTGAAGTTTCAACAAAAATTCTTTTTCTTTTATTGGATCTACAATATCTTTTGGATCTTGAAACACTATAGATATATTCGATATATCCTTTTCATTATTGAGTAACATATCGGCTGGATTTAATGAAGGCGCCGCAGATATTTTATTACTGAGTTGATCAGGTCGAACTTCTTTCACGTGTGCTAAAACCGACGCTTCTTTCGCCAAAGTATTGACGTTAGACAAATATGTATTATCAGGTTTTAAGACCGGTACTTCTGATATTAAAACCAATTCTCTCAAGGGATCTTTATAGTTTTTCGACAAACTTCCGGTGTTATGACTTTCTTGTAATTTCGAAAGCATTGAATTTACACCTTCAATACTACCTGTTCTGTTACGACCCGCAATGATGCTAATACCATCGTGAACGGTTACTTGCTTTGAAGTGCTTTTTGTTGGATCGAGAACTGTTGCCCCAACAACTACACTTGTATCATTAATCATAACAATATCATGTGCAAAGGACATTACATCAACAGCAGCACTTAGAGCTCCTCCTGATGGTATTGCATTTTCTATATTTGTTCTTCCTATGTTTCCTATGTTTCCTATATTTCCTATTCCTGGATTTACTGTTTGTGGTGCAGTCGTGCCGAAAGTGTTAATTGGTTTTCTAAATGAAAGTAATCAACAATATTAGCATACTACAAGTACTACACATAGTATGAAGCTTCTTTGGATTTTGTATTGAAAAATTTGTGGCATTTTTTTAAGTTCTTTGTTATTTTCATGGAAGTTAAATGTCTTAATACAAAGTTTGACATAAAAATATACCCAGAGAGCGAGAAAGCCACACTAAAGAACGAAAGTTCAAAAGAGGAAATATTTAAAAACTTAAACAACTTAATACCTATAATAATTTGTATACATACATTTATCATTTAGTGTACATAGACATACTGTATATATATTTATCTTATCATATTCTAGATTTTAGCTTAAGGTAGAAATACTTATAAATTGTAAATATAAAGCAAATAATACTAATACGACGATACGCACGCCTTAATATATATATTCGATATAATAAATATATCGAATAAAATTAAGGAAAACAAATTGCCACACATTTTTCAAAGAGGTTTATCATTATACATATTAAATATTTACTTTTTAGATACTTTTGTAGGTGAACTAATTGAAGCTCGTCCCCACATAATTCGTCTTAATTCTTCACCAGTTAAACCACGTTTTTTTAATGCATTCAGTGTTACTTTACCGACTCTCTATTTTTATAAACGATCATAGCTATTTAGCAGTTTAACTTATAATCACACGCATAAAAATTACCTTCCAATTGCTAACTGCTCCCTTTCTTTGTTTAGCCCTAGTTTTACTTTTACTTTTAATCACCATTACACCACGAGTTTCATAGCCTGAATCATCCGCTGCTCCCAATGGTATTGAATAAGCTTCCAAATATTTTTGCGCATCGCTTTGAGATACAGCTCGTTCTAATGTAACAACAATTTTAGCCCACTGTCGAAAAAGAATATAATGAAAAAAAAAAAAAGAACAGTCACATTTACATTTAAAAAAAAACCTGTTTCATCCATTCCTTTTCAGATTGTTCAATTACATGAGCATACGTATTTCCCATCATAGCTATCAACATGTTAAGCAGTAAAATTGGTACAAAAATCATAAAAATCACAAAAACGGTTTTAGCCAAATTTGGATACGTGGTGTTATTAAGATCCGAGTACTTAAAAAAAAATATTTATGGAATCAAAAAATAATATGAATAAAGTTAAGTATAACAATACATTATAATCACCCAAAGTAGTTTGAAACAAAGCCATCCATGTACTTGGGTAAGTGTAAAAAAGACTAGACTTAACTTGAGGATGCCCTATTTGATTTAAAAACATAAATATTAGAAAATCATTAAGAAACATTTAGTTTTCCATGAAAACCTTTGTATAAAAAATAGAACGCTTGCGAAAATCCAAACAGAACAATTGAGTAAATAATTCCAAACGTGAACATGTCTCCAGTTATCATAGAAAAAATCATTGTTACAAATGGTCCAGTTAGACGTACAGCACTGAATAGTTTAGATTTATTAGCTATAAAATTAGTATTGATGACTGTTAAGCTTAAAGATTACCCAGCGAAAAACATTAATAGAAACCAGCTACCAGGAACTGCAATTAGTAAGATAGCTTCTTCGGTATCAGTATCGCCCATTATACGAAACGGAATACAAGCCAATATCAAAAAGTTTGATATTAAAAATATGGCTTTAGCTGGAGCGTGAACCTACAGAAAAAATAGTTAAGCTTATTTTAATTTTGAGTAATTTTTATTAAAACCAAATACAAGCTGTTTAGTAAATGCAGAAAATCCTTGATTTTTAATTTCATCGCCCTGTTGAAAGATTACATAACTAAGAACACCCATCAGAGTAGCTATTTCGCTACAATAACGAATTATATTCTTAATATCTGTTTCGGGTTCATTATCTTCATCATCATCGCCATCACCAGCTGCATTCACATCAATCAGAACACTGTTATCAGTACTGCTTTCTTCATCATCCTTGTTCGATAAATTTTCAGTGACTAGAAGTATTGGAAAGGCAATTTAATCATTAATATGAAAAAGCACTGAATAGAAAACTGGGTGACTATAAATAATTATAAAAGTACCTGGACGTAAATAAACCGAAATTGACAAGAATAATAGATGAACAAACAAAATCAGCAAGCGTTTCAAAAATTGATTCTGAAATTGTAAATTAGAAAAAATTTAAATTAAATTTATGTTGTTCAAAATCAATGTACTCGTGCAAAAGTTTTCCATTTTTCTTCTAATAGTCGCTGGATTATGCCTCCATCAAGCATATCAAGATGTTCTTCTTTGGTCCCATTTAGAATAATAAATAGAGCTGAGTTCCAGTCTAAAAGATTTTAGTTTCAAAGAATAAAAAAATAAATCTATGATTATCGCTGAATATTTATTACTTGTTCTTCCGTCTGGTAAAAGTGTGTCCAATGCATTTAGTGGATATCCCGAGCACGTAATATTACTGTACCGCCAAAATTCACGAGAAGACAGTTCTAACATTTCACGAAATACCTCAGCACGTCCTAACTTGCAGGCCAGTGTGAGTGGTGTCAATCCAGCATCATTAATTATACCATTTTTAGCTGGTAGCTTTGGATGTCGTAACGCATAGCCAAACATGTCCTGTTTGATTTTCTTCAATTAAAAAATGTACTTTTAATTATTAATCGAAAGATGAGAACCTACCAGCTTATCGCACACAACAACCATATGCAAAATCATATTTCCAAAAGAATCTTGGGCATCTGGATCAGCATTATTATCTAACAGTAAATTGTACACACTTTCATTTGCACAGCAAGCACTCCAAGCCAACGGATATTCACCTAAATAAGCTAAGCCTTCATAGTCCGTATTTTTTGCTGGATTGTGTCCTTGTTGATCACGCGGCAGGAAAAAGCTTCCTTCAATTATATATAAAAGAATAAAAAAATCAGGTCAGGATATTTTCACTGCCCAATGTTAAATAAAGAGACAATTATCGGGATTAAAAATAGTTTACAGAAACTGCCCGCAACTATCATTTAATATAAAAATTGGTGACGTGATTATGCAACTATGCAATGTAATCCAATTGAATGATACTTTTGCTTAAATGAATATTTAAATAGTTAATAGTTAAATTAAACAAGATTTGTCAATTAGTGCTAAGAATTATATTATATCTACCATTTTTTCTAGAGCTTACACTTAAAATAATTTCTGATATATAGATAAGTATATATTTATTAAATAAATTATTTTTTGTCAACATTTACAATGAATTACAATTAAACAGGTCATAGTCGTTCATTTCATTAAAAAAAAAAACAAACAAAAAAACACTTCCTTCCGTTTGAGTATCGTTTATTGTTTATTATAGATTTGATTAGACTGTTTGAAAAACGAAATATATTTCAATAAAATAAAAATGTTTAACAACCTGGATTTATATGAAATTAAGAAAAATAATAAGGATAAAGCGAGGGATAAAGAGAATTTCGCTGAGTTTAATTTTGCAAGGATCTTTATCTTTCATTGAAGGCGTCGTAGCTATACGTATTTAAGTGAATACCTCTAATATACGCTAAGAGTTTTAGGATTTGATTTTGTATATATGTGTATTTTGAGATATTTATTATGGACATAGTTTAGAACTAGTAATGGGCATATAACTTACCAATGAAGAATACCCTAGTGATATACGGTTAGTTATTTCAACACTCAATAAATTGAATGTAATTTTTTCAAATCTATAAATATAAAATAAACGAATATTCTTCAGTCAGTGCCATCTTTGTGCAAATAAAGAACGAATACTAAAATTGTTTTATTTAACTGTTCTTTGCTCAGAATGTTGATAGCAAACAGGTGGTGAACGTGGTGAATTCATACCACGCATAAGTGTCAAACAAAGTTTAATCAAAATGTTTTTACTCATTTTCAATTAAGCGTGTTATTTATATCAATATATTTTTTTTTTATTTTTGGTTTTTTATTAAAATATTTGTATCACACAAAATTTTATCATTTAAATTAAGTGTTTTCAAATTCAACATTGTTTCATAATTCATTTATCGAGAAATATTAAAAAGAGGATGACTTACAAAAGTTAGTCAAATCAGATATTATACTCATTGTTGTTATGAAATTAGAGAACCAAAAAGTCTATAGAGAGTTTTTATAAGATATAAATTATTTGTTATATTTAAAGACAATTGCAAATTATCTGTATTATAAAAATGTTTCTTTTTGTTTAAATACAGAAAATCGACAGCAACGTACAACAAAAATGCAACATCTTGTATTTTTAGATTTTTTAGAGCGTAATCCATTGTTTGATCCGAGCCGGCATGTAGCTAGAAAGAATATATCGAAATGGAAAGAAATAACATTAAAACTAAATAAAACTGGTCCAGCACGAAATACCGATACATGGGTTTTAATACTTCAGAATTGGAAAAATCAAGTTAAATCAAAATCGAAAAAAATTGCATTAGCACCACTAACCGGCATCACACTAACTAGAATTGAAGAACGAGCATTAGAAATATTTAGTCGACGATCCATAGGTCACGCTAATGAAAATGGTGCTGGCAGTAGTTCTAGTAGTCATCATAATAATGACAATATTGGTATTAATCCAAATCATTATTTTGATCAAAATCTAACTGAAATGGAAAGTGTTGAGGATATGCTCGATGTGCAAATAAAGCAGGAAACAGAAAGTTTAGTCGATGAAGTTGAAGGTGAATTTGAAGACGATATCGATGATGATGATGATGATGACCATGAAAAACATGAAGAGGATGAAGTGTCTCAAGAAAATGGTACAAGCTATAAAGCTGCAACTAGTACTGAATGTGACACCAATGATAAAACAATACCAACACGCTTGGCAACAAAGATAGCAAATAACAGTATTATAAAGCAAAATTCACATAAAAAATCAACACCTGAGAAAATTAGTGCCGACATAACGCAGCCACTATTACAAACACATCATCGTACACAATATCCACAAAATCGTTCATTTCCACAAAATCAGTCACAATCATCACGTAAAATAGGTTTTTATTAAAAAAAAACAAATGTAAAACGGTTGTTCGAAAATTAACATGTACATTTTTTTTATCATTTCAGAATCAATTCCAGTTGAACCATTGATAAATTTGGCTAGAACGATACACCAAAGTGTTGATAAATGGGTTGACACAAATCGAATGTATACACAACATCGGATGGAAATGGAGAGAAGAAATGCCGAATCGATGTCTATGATAGCTTCCAGTTTAAAAAATTTTAGTCAAGCTATTTTAAATATTTCCCAACAGAAACCGCAAAATGGTCATTTTTAGATTATTATTAATAGGATAGATAGAAAGTGTAGAGAGTATTGCATGGATTACCAATTTAATATTTTTCTCTCAATTTATAATTTTTTTTTTTTATCAAATTGATTTGTATTCATAAATACGCGTAGCTTGAGAAGCTAGTTTAACCAGTATTTTCTTATAGCTTTATTTTTTTTTTAAATAATAATTAAACACGTTATATAAAGCGCTTTCGTTTACTGCATATTAGTAAAGTTCAGTAAAGTTGTTAAAACCAATAACCTTCTAAACGGAGAATCGAACAGAAACATCATCTATGACCGACCCCCCACTTAAATTTCAAAAATTTCAAGCAAAATTTTAAACCAAATTTTTGCACTAAACTTTTTTATAGGGGTACCGGAAGGGGTCATAATGTATGAAGTTGTTCCTTCAAATTTAAGTGGGGGTCGGTCATAGATGATTTTTCTGTACGATTCTCCGTTTAGAAGTTATTGGTATTAACAACTTTACTGAACTTTACTAATATATGCAATAAACGAAAGCGCCTATACTTATATTGTTAATCATAATAATATCATTTCATGCCACAAAAAATATTGGTAGTACTGTAATCAATAATTCTCTAAAATTTCAATATGAAACACGAACAACACATTTATATTTTCTAAAATCTAAACGAAGTCTGAAACTTTTGAATACGTTTTATTCAATTTATTATAAAATTTAGTATTAATTTATAATTGTTAATTTAGCAAATACTTATGGCTTCCATGATGCTACACCAAAAACCCAGTACTTATTCAAATAGATTAATATCGAATGAATATTTTCTATTTGTCGATCATCAACAAAAAAATAAATCCCATTTTGTACATTTTATTAGAATTATAAGGCCGTTTAACCAATTTAAAATTTCACTTAATTACACTTAATTATTATGCATCATTATACACGTCATGATAGATTAGGATCTGTAAATAATAGAACAAATAGTTAAAATTGATCAAAAACTTAGTGTGTATGAGAAATCTATTTATTAATTTCGATTTAAAAGTGAAATTGGAATGCAATGATCCATAAAGTATTTTTTAAAGTTCATTGTCCGTATTAAAATTAATTATCTCTAATCGATATGAAGAGATAATAATTAAACTTCACATAGTATATTTATTATAAAACTGGTGGCTGTAGCATTTACGAAATGTTAAGAGATGTTTTATATGCTATTGACGCTAACTGAAAATAATGTTTTAGTAAATAAGGAAAAAATATATAAAAAATGTAGATACACAATAAAAGGAGCGCACAATTTAATTATAATTAAAATCTATGAAAAGTACCTTAACACTTTGTTTTTATCTTTTAAAATTAGATTAGATTATATCGTCAAAAAAGTTATTAATAAAAACAATGGTAATAAATTCTACATTAATACAATCTATACATGGGCAATTCCACAGCAAAACGGAAAAATGTGAAAAAT
>JAABKK020032940.1:0-15095 GCA_011634745.2 Catotricha subobsoleta
CAATAAACAAAAAATAAAAAGTACATTAAAAATCAAAATAAATAAGCAATTTCATTACATTACACACAAGAGCTTTTGCAGACATAGAACACTCTTAACTTATATTTTTTTTGGTCCGTTATCCCATACCCAATAAACAACTTTTTTTTGTTTTTTTAGGAATTAATGGGTGGATAAGAATAATAATGATACTATGTTGTAGAGTGACCAAAACTACCGTTCCTGATTCCAAAAGGTCAAAGGTCATGGGTAAAGGTCTATGTTTTGTTATTTTTTATTTTTCTCTGAAATTAATGGGTAGATAAGGATAATACTTATACTATGTTTTAGAGTGACCGAAACCAGTTGCCGAGTGGAGACCGGACCCGTACAACTTACATGTAGTGCAAATATAAATAAATTGGATAGGAATCCAATTTTAATAGTCTTTCTTGTTTATATTCATAAATTTATAAAACACACAAACAAACATTAATTGCATCTAAATAAAAAAAAAGAAAATTCAATCATATATAAGTATAAATTAATTACTTCAAAAATTATGTCGCTTTATAATTATGCCAGCTAATTATCTTATAAATAATTAGAATAATAAAAATTTCATGTATAATTATATGGTTTCTAAAATTTATTCATAAGTTTTCTGGTGTTAGTTTTGAATTATAATCTTTTTATGTGGGTATATTAGGTATATACAAATACATAATTTATTGAATTGTTTATTTATATAATTAAGTTTTATTGCATTCATAATGAGCATGTTGAGTTATTAAATAAATTATATAGATAGATTACAATTAATAATATTCTTTTTTTTTCTGTATCATTATTGTTAATTTAATTTAATTTTGTGAAAATCTTTTTTTGATTGAGAAGTGAGGAGAGTTCCGATATTTTTTATTTTTTTTAAAAACACTACTATGTCGATATTTACCTTAGTACAGCGTTTTTATTTCATTTTTGACATGGACTCTAAGTTTACAAGTTATTTCAGTAGTTATAACAAAAATATATTGTCTCAAAATGTTTCTTTGTATATATATAAGTATAAATAGGTATGTGAGATGCGAGAGATGCTACCTACATGTACCAATTTTTAAAGCAATAGTTTTACCGCCGTGTATATGAAGAGCATTGTTAATAAAATGAGATTAATTGATTAATAGCCTAAAATTATGCATAATTGCTCTCTGACTCAATGAGAAAATATTAAATATTATTCTAGTTTTAGTTTTTGAGCAGGTCGATTCTAACCAAAAATGTTGATATTATATCACAATATGGGAATAAATTAACCGGCATCTTATGTGAGGTGGGAGAGACATATGGAGAAAGATATTAATTTTGAATAAATAAATAAATACATTTAAATAATAACTAAATTGATTATAGTGTGGACTGGTGATTTTAAATGGCTACAATTTAGGCGGGAAAGTGGTAAGTGAATATTTTTATATTACTTTCTATTTTTTTTTTTTTTTTTTCAAATAAAGTTATTCAAAATATTGTTTTGAAACTGTGATTTATTTTATTGCATTATATAAATTATTTTTAGATTTTATTATTGTATAAACATAAAATAAACTAACATAACATAATATAATTTTAATTTTAACTGAATCCCCTAATATTATCATGTCAACAATCATTAATTATTTAAATTTGATTTTGTAGTTTCCGTTGGTATTTTGTTTAGTTTTTAATAAACACAACTAAAATAGATGAAATAATATAAATAAATGACGTCAAAAAAGTCGGAACAATATACATTTGCGAGACCTTTACAAAGGTGCTTTCACTAAAACCATTTGCGCACTTACGAATTTACAAACTTATATGTTTACGAACATTTAAGTGAATACCCTTAATGAATATTAATGATATTTAACAGCTTGTTATAGGTGAGACAGGCGTGTGGATAAATACGTCAATATTGAATAAAAAAAAATTGGTACTTACTTAATCTAATAACATTTATTTACAAATTAAAAATAGTAATAATAATAATAATAATAATAACAAAATAGAATGAATCACAAGTTCATGAACATCAAACAAAATAAAGGATTAATATCATATAAATATAATCTACCGTGCATTAAAATCAAGTTTATAAATCCTTTATACAGTAAAACGCCACTAATCGACTTCCGTCGCAGAATTTTTGGGTATATTCGAGACATGATAATACAAACAAAGATTATATTCCGTCCTGGTTGGACCGATCCGATTAGAGTGGGTTCGATTAGAGAGGTTTTACTGTACAACTTACTGCTGTTTGAAATTAAAACAGTTTATATTATAGAAATGATCAAAAATTTAAATAAAATAATTTAGAGGTGTTGTCTTATCTTATAGGCACTTCTATTATCACTTCGGCATAAATTAGAAAAATCTATAAATTAAAATTAGTACATACCTTATAAGCCATAATAGAATACAAATAACAAACACAATGCCAATGATTATTGCAATTAACTCAATGTTTTCAAATTCAGTGGAATTTTCCGACATTCTTTTAATTTATTTGGAACTTTCTAGTTTTAATGTCAGTAAATTTTTTATTTAATTTCCTTCAAACTTTTGTTACACAATATGATAGATAAATGTAATAAATTAATAAAACTGATTTCTGATTAATGAAATTTACAACATTAATTAATAAAAATTAAAATAAAAGTAATTTTTTTTGCACGTTATTCTCCAACAAACTCTAAATTAAAACTAACCAAATCAATCAATTTGTTTGTATCTATTAATTGTTTTTGTTATGTGTTAAGTTTGAAATTAATATTAGCCGGTTTAATGGTATGAAAAGAGTATTACGTGATCGAGTGTCCACTCTCCCTATCTAAAATTTCAATAAAAAGGCGTCTTATTACGTGTTATTCAATATTTACTAATTCATTGTAAACAAATAATAGTTGTGATTGTGAATTGTGATATAAGAAATGATATCGCTTTAAACATAAATACAGCTAGAGAGAAGCCAGAGTGCGTTCGTAAACACTAAGTAAAACCATAAATAGGTACTATTATGCGTCAGTATATTACATTACATTAGAATACCGTAGTTACGTCATATACTTGTGTCATAGCTACCTCTTTTATATACTAATTAAAAATATTTAAATCAGTCAGTTTTCGAACGCACATAGTTTTTATATTACTAATATTATTAAATCGTTACTTTAATCAGTTTACGAACGCACATACTTTTATTAAATTAATTGTCAAACAATGAAAAATGATTGTGAAGATGACGTTGTGTACGTACGAACATAATCGTAGGTAACTTTTTAAATATTAAATTAAAGAACCACAAGAGTTTTGATTTCTTTCCAAATGGAAAATATATAGTAGTTATGTTTACGAACGTACTCCCACTTAACTTATTCAAAATAATTGGCGAGAATATTTTGAAATGAGATATTAGTAAATAATAACAATAAAGGTTTGAAACAATTAAGAAAAATAACAAATAAAAAAACAACATGTCATGCTACGTAAATATTAAACATTTTAAATCACCTTTTATGAATATATGATAATATTTTAATTGGAATGTTAATATCTAGTGTTACTCAGCAAAAAACTATATTGATTTTATCTTTTCCAGAACTTGTATTTTCTTCTGAAAAATATATACCAATTACCTATTAATAATCTTGAAAGTTTAAAAAACATTTGAAGTGACTTTAAGAAAAGTTTCTGTAAAACTTACTTACTTAATGAAATTTCAGTAAAATAATCTGTTTGAATGTTCAAAAATTATTATTTTTTTTTCCTTTAAGTTAGACATCACAAGAATTCAAATATATTAAAAATAATTCTATTCAACATTTATAGTATAGTGGTCATTCTGTATCAATAAAATAAAATAAAATTTAACATTTAAATGAATGAATAAATCACAGATTTATACGCGAAATAATCCAATTTACTGATCACAATGACCAAGCATTTTTTTAAAAAAAAAAAAATTATATGTCATTATTTATGGTGATTCACAAAATATTAAACCAGAATAATTTTTTTTTGTAAATTTAAGACATTATATTATAATACATATATATAAAATATATAATTTGTTTTATAGATCCTAGAATTATCTATCTATTTAATTTTAATATTCACAGGCTAATCTCGATTAATTCAAAATTTAATTTTGCTAGTACATATTTTCATAGTGCTGTAAAAAAAATATATTTTAATTTTAAGAATTGTATCAAAGTAATTATTTTTGTTTTAATGATTATATTAGGTATATGAAAGAGAGAAAGAGAGAGCATTGCATCGTGTACATATTATGTTAAATGTTTCGCGATTATTAATAACATTGTGTAAGTACTTAATTATATATAAGCACCCTAAAGGAAAAGAATTTAAAAACATTTCAAAACTCTTTTCCAACTTTATTATTTTGATCAGGTCAGAAATCTTTTACAAATTCTGTTTATTTTTCTAAAAAAATAAAGAATTATTTAAAACATTAATAAACAAGCTGCAAATAGATTGGTACATTTTCTCAGGATTTTGTTGTCAGACTACCAATAAACGCAGAATTTTGTGCCCTGAAAAAATAAATGATTTGTTTTCGATTCACTCAGTAATTCGGAATGAATCAAAATGTTGATTTTCCGCGACATAATTGCATCCTACGAGCCAAAAACAAAACAGAACAAGATTTACAATATATCTAAATTAAAATTCTGCATCTTTGAAAATTTCTCAAACATAAATTAAAAATACTTTGTAATATTTCAAAAAATAAATGTACTTTTAATTTTTTCACAGATTAATTATTTAAAACTTTTCCAAAAATTATCGAATATCAAAGAACTTTTAAAAAGTTTCGAATAAATAATTTTCCATGAGGGTTTTTGTTTATAGAACAGAGCACTCTATCTCAATTATTGCCATTTAAAATAAACAAATAAAAACTGTAAGTAATCAGAGTCTTAATAGAATTCAAACCACAATCAACAACAATAAAACCGACTTACGAGATAAGATATAAATATTTATATTTCGTAAGGTATAAGTACTTTCGTGAATTTGAATTTTAATTTATTGTTCTATTTTAGGCAGTAAGTAAAAGCTAATAAATTTTAAATTTGATACTTATCAATAAAGCAGAAGAAAGTGAGTGTTTTCTATCGTTTTTTTTTTTTTTTTTACTGAAATTCAAGCCACGCAGTTGTATAAATTTTTATTTTAATACAAATTGTCTATTTAAATATTTATTGTGATTCATTGGCAGGAGAATTATTTGCAAGGGTGGTAACTTTAAACAAGGCTAGTTTTTAACTCTATTCGCAATTAAAAACTATATCCATACTGTTTTTGTTAACTTTAAACAAGTCAAGGATAGTTTGTATAAAAACTTATCCGGTTCAGTCAAGAAGCCCTTTTCTGATAGAATGTAAAGAGAAGAAGAAGTTTTTCTTTTTTTTGTAATGAAATGTCAATCATGGTTATATTTTTATAATTGTGCTTTCGATAGGTTATAGTTTATAACCTCGGTTGGAGTTTAATTGTTTGTATATTGTTTTTTTGGTATTATTAAAATTATTTCATTAATGCATATTTAGTTGTAATGTAGACGTTATTCTCATTAATTAAAATTATTTAATTTTCTTTTTCTTTAATTATATCATATTACTTAAAATTTCCAAATCTAATGATGAATTTTTGTTGTTTTTATTATAAAAATCACGAATTAAATAAAAATTTATTTAAATTAATAAAAAAAAAAAAAATTTAGCCAAAAAATAAAATCCATCGATCTATACAAATGTCAACTGGCGATGATTAAACTATCTATTCTGGTTAAAAGTTACCAAATAGTGGGTATATAGTTTAAAATCCGTAAATTTTCTATCCAGCCTTGTTTAAAGTTACCACCCTAAAGTTTATTTAATAATAATATTCGGTAATTTACTGCGAAAAATCGGGTTAATATTTTACTGAACATTTGGATTATTTTACTAAACAATAAGAATTTCCTACAGAACGAATAAATATTTCCCATGTTTTAATATAAATCCGAAAACTCAAGTTCAAGTTCAAGTTTAATCAGTATATTGTTTACTCTGAGGCTTTTGTTTATTATGTGACAATCTGCTTAATAATAATGACGAAATTTTCATTTTTAGTAATTACACAGAGTTGAATATTTCATTAAAATACTTATTTACTTACTTGAAAAAAAAAAAGCTTATCTTTGTAAGTTCATTTTTTTTTTTATTTCAATATAATTATAGCTTAAAATAGATAAATAGATTGCGGTTTCGTAAGAACGAAGTCCATTTTATTGTAACTAAATTGAATTCTAGAAATAATTCTTGTGCCACAATACTGCGATCAGCATAACTATATCTTCTAAAATCAGCTTATTAATGTTTGATTGACCCCCTAGAAAACTATTGAATTGATTTTAATCTATTTTCAGAGCACATCAAAATGAATGAAGTCATTTATACATGTGTCGTAGCGGTAGCTGCCGCAGTACCTATATTGTATCTAATGAGGTTAATTTCGTCATGTAAGCATTAGACAATTTTGATAATTAATAAAATTTAACAATTATGAAATAGATGTCGGGCCCAAGGTGGACAATTTAAGAAGAAGGACATTCATGTCGATGGAAAAGTGATTATTGTTACTGGTTGTAATACTGGAATTGGTAAAGAAACTGTTTTAGAATTGGCGAGACGTGGTGGTAAAATTTATATGGCATGTCGTGATCATAAACGATGTGAAGAAGCCCGTTTATATATTATCAAGCATTCGGGAAACAAAAATGTATTTAATAAAAAATTAGATTTATCATCGTTGAAATCGATACGAGCTTTTGTACAAGAGTATGTTTGCATTATATTCGAATTAAAATATATGATTAAAACTGTATTTCTAATTTTTGAATTTTCTTAATACTGAAGTTTCCTAGAATGTGAATCTAGTTTAGATATCTTAATAAACAACGCTGGTGTTATGGATTGCCCACGTTATGAGACAGAAGATGGCTTTGAGATGCAAATGGGCGCCAATCATATGGGACACTTCTTATTAACAAATCTTCTATTAAATACACTGAAGGCATCGTCACCAAGTCGTATAATCAATGTCTCAAGCGATGCTTATAAGGTTGGTCAAATAAATCGTGATGACTTAAATTCTGAAAAGAATTACGACAGACATAAAGCATATTGTCAAAGTAAATTGGCAAATGTACTATTTACACGTGAGTTATCGAAACGATTACAAGGGACAGGAGTGACTGCAAACTCATTACATCCAGGTTCTGTTAATACCGAATTGCAGCGGCACGATTTGTCAATGAAATATAAATTTTCGCTCATGTCACTATTTTCAAAGACTCCAAAATCTGGTGCTCAAACCACACTCGCTCTAGCCTTGGATCCTGATTTTGAAAAGATTTCTGGAAAATATTTTGTAGATTGTAAACCGGTTGAGGTAACAGAAGTTGCTAAGGATGATGATACAGCTGCATGGTTATGGAAAACTAGTGAAAAATGGACGTTCTTAACTCCTGATAATTCATTGTAATTTATTGAAATTGGACTTTGCTTCATAATTAAATAAAATATACGTAAAAAGTTTAAATTGTGATGATCTATTTTATTTTATTTATTTATTTCGCCAGTAGTATATATAGGCGCCGCAACCATAGCCGTGCTCAAAGGCTCGAGCCCCTGTAGTCAAATCTTAAAAATTAAGATGTATAAATATCCCCCTGTACTAAAACACAGTAATAAAAAATAAAATAAAATATGGCAATTGCGCGTGGTTTATCACTTAAGCATATGTCGTATTTTAACTTTTTCGTAAAATGTTCTTGGTCAATTCCAACGCAAAGGTCAACCCAATTTTTCTTTTACAAATTTATAACGTTTCGCAAATTTCATATTTTCTTTTCATTAAATGGGAGAACTTTTTTATATATGTAATATGTATTAGATATCTTAACCATTAGCAACCAGACATAGAAATGCGAAGAATCTGGATATATAAAGACTTAAAGTAGTGGCTTTCAAATTTTGGTAACTGGATTCCTTCAATCATTTGGTGATTTTTATTTTATTACATAATAATTGTGCCCCTTTTCACTTATTTAACGCAATAGTGGAATAAATGGCTCTAATCACATGTAAGATTTGTTATGAAGTTGTACATAAAAAAAAGTCAAGGGACTGTCCTTCTTTTTTTGTTTTTTTGGTTACTATGAAAACTGCATTTATATATAAATATAAATTTTAAGCGCCAAGGAGTCCTTTATTATTATTCCAAAGTAGATAAAAATAGCTTTTTTAACAAAATATGAAGAATATACAGACATTCATAGAGTTTCGATCTTATCCAGTCATGCAATTTTTCCCCTTAAACGTTAACATATATAAGTAATCAAAAACTTAAAAAAAAATTTATAAAAAATTAACTATTTTGTTGCTAAACCAACTAAAAACCCTAGCAGAGGCTCATACACGTTTAATTATTTATAATATACATTATTCTAATAGGCGAACCTTAAAAAATTGCTGTGGGTATTTTTTTTAAATTCTATATACACGACACCAAGAAATGATACGGTTTCTGTTTGAACGAAAGAAATAATAAATAGTTGAAGCAAGATGATATCTTCAAAAGTCTACACTAATACTTTTTAAGGGGGCATTTTAAGAGGGTAAAACGTATAATGTTCTAGAAAATTGTTGCTCTCCAAAAATAAGTGGGAGTCGATAATGTATGGTTTTTCTGTTCGCCGTTGCGCTTGAAAATGAAATTGATCACTGAACATCTTACTCGTTACATGAAAAAAAAACCACGAGGTTTTACCTTGTAGGTCGCTACAGCACATCGAAGATCGCATTATTTTAAAAATTCTTTTAGCACATTAATCAGAAGACAAAATGCAACTCAGAAAACAATGGTAAAAGGTATGAAAAAAAAATCGATCCACACTATTTTACATGATCAACATTCAAGTCCAACCAACAAGGCCATGTCCGCCCATGCTCTATATATGTATGTATATAAATACTTAAACTAAAAATTTCTTATGGGACCATCCATACATGACTTCGAACACTTTTAGTAATTTTTTGACCCCCCCCCGTAACCCTCGTCTGTCTCTATCAAATTTTGATGATCCCCCCTGCCCGTGGTGTACGTCCTAATTTAAAAATGTTGATAAAAAATTACTTACATTATTGCTGCAATATTTCGTTAACATTAAAGAAGAGTTCTGTTTTAAATTTCCTAGAAATTTCTAAAATTAAATGAAACATATTCGTTACGTAAGTTTCATTAAATCTTCATAAGATCGTCACAGATATATAGTGTCTAGCCAGAGAATATCTAGCGCTCGTTCAAAAAATATAATGACTAACCTTTCGAAATATTGCAACATATATATTAACAATTTCTCATTTGTGTGTTAAGTAAACACTTAATTATCTCTCAAACTCAATTTTGGCCCCATATAAAATGAACGAATGATTTCGGTTTATACTCAGAGTACTATCAGAATTCAAATCGCGATCAACCTTATATGAATTAAAATAAGTTATATTCATTTATAAGCATTTTTTTTCGTTCAACATTAAACTATCAATATAAACTAAACGTAAACTTTATGTCTGTTATTAGTTTATGACATCATCGACATAAATAAAGAAAAACAACATTCAGCTAGTAGCAGTATTATACTGAAAGAATATTTCGATTTGGGTCAATAAAGCGGAAAAAGTGAGTTCTTTTTACTTGGTAAAATCCAGCTAACGTCGCAAATAGTTTAGTATTACGTGTAACTTCATAGAAATGGTTTATGTTTGTAATATTATTATTTTTTTTGTACAAATTGCATTGATTTATTACAAAAGTTTTTGTTTTAAAACAAGTGGGAAAGCTCAAGTTCAAGTTCAAAATTAATCATAATATTGTTGTTGACATTGTGTTTTTATTTACTTAACCTGTAAAAAAAATCATGACGAAATTTAGAATACAAGTAATTTCTCTATTTAATCAAGAGACGAAATGTCAATTTATTACTTAATAGATGTCTTATTTATTTGTTTTTTTACGAGAAAAGCAATGAAATATTTTAAGAAATAACTTACTTATTTAATCATTTTCGTTATAATGTTCAAGATTTATTTTTTTATTTATATAAATATTGGCAAAAAAGAAAAATTAAACTCAAATATGTAATATAAAAATTACTCAAATAGCAAAAGAAAATGATTTTGTTGTTCAGCCTTGAATGAAATTACGAACTAATTATTATTCAATGTTATAGACAAATTACCAGAGCAAAATGTGTGATAATATGGGTAAAAGCGTTGTAGCGGCCGCTGGAGCAGTTCCTTTACTTTTTCTAATCAGGTTTGTTTTTTAAACATAAGCTTATATAAATTGGAAGCGTTTCTGAGCTTTTAAAAATAATTTAATAATTACAAATAGACGCTGGGCTCAAGGAGGACAGTTCAACAAGAATGATATTCGTATTGATGGAAAAGTTGTTGTTATAACTGGAGCTAATACTGGAATTGGTAAAGAAACAGCATTGGACTTAGCAAAGCGAGGTGCAAAAGTTTATTTGGCTTGTCGCGATATGGAGAAATGTGAAGCAGCCCGCTTAGAAATTATAGAGAAAAGTGGTAATAAAAATGTTTTCAGTCGGAAATTGGATTTATCATCATTTGAATCAATTCGAAATTTCGTTGAAGAGTAAGTAAAATTGTAAACTTTAAATCATTAACTAATACCGTATTACATTAAATAAAAATAATAACATTAATTTGTATTTGCTCTTTGAAATAGATTTAAAAAGGAAGAATCCCGTTTAAATATTTTAATCAATAATGCCGGTGTAATGGCAATGCCGCATACAAAAACAAAAGATGGCTTTGAAATGCAAATGGGTACAAACCATTTAGGACATTTCCTTTTAACTAATCTATTATTAGATACAATAAAATCGTCAGGACCAAGTCGTATAGTGAATGTTTCCAGTATTGGACATAAATGGGGTAAAATAAATCGTGATGATTTGAATAGCGAGAAATCATATAATAAATGGGGAGCATACCTTCAAAGTAAATTAGCTAATGTTCTATTTACACGTGAGCTATCGAAGCGATTACAAGGCACGGGAGTGACAGCAAATTCATTACATCCAGGAGCTGTTAAAACAGAGTTGAATCGTCATCAGAGCATTGTCAATTATTTCATTTATCCATTATACATTTTCTTTAAAACACCAAAATCTGGTGCACAAACTACTTTAGCTGTGGCACTTGATCCAGCATTGGAATGTGTTTCTGGTTATTATTTTAGTGATTGTAAAATAGCAGAGGAATCAAAAGCAGCTAAATGTGATGAAACAGCTGAGTGGTTATGGGAGACCAGTGAACAACTGACTGGTCTTGCGAAAAACAAAAAATAAAATAGTGTTTTCCAAAGTTTATTAATTTTAATGAATTGATTTATTTATTTTCAGTATTTTGATAGTATTTTAAGCACACATAAATATTAATATAGACCATTAGAATAAATTTTTTAATATTTTTTGGGGTTAAAATTCACAAAATTGCTAAACTGCTAATAGCGCATGTGTAACGAATTTAACAAGCTTATCAAATTTAATTTAATTTAGTTTTGTAAGATTGTGAATGAATGTAAATATTTAATAAAAAAAAAAAAATTAACAAAAAAACTATGTTTTTTTTAATTAAAGTAGATAACTATTTCCTTTGCAGGTAAAAATTTATGATTTTGATCTTGATTTAATTTGATTATACTTCAATTTCTTATTTAATTTGATTATTTTAAATTAAAATTTAATACTTTATAGAGTTGTTTAATTACCTCTAAAACTTTAAAATATTTACCAAAAATGGCATTGTGAAATGTAGATGTCGCTTTAACAAAATATATTTAATCTGTTTTCACCATTTTCACCAACAAAAATATGTGACATTTACATAAAAACAATGTTATTACGTCATAACAAACACGAAATGTTTAGTATTTATGGTGGAAATAGATTATTTTTCAAATTCGCCATCTATATGTAATGTTTGTATCACATTGTGGTGAGAGATTTTTAATCTCAGAGAATAACTTAGCGTACATGACCGTTAGGTGTCAGGCGAACTAAACAATGCAAAGAAAATTTTTGGACCAAGAATTAAAGAGCTCAGAATATTTATAAAATTAACCGATTTTATAAGAATAATGTTTCAAAAATATATAATTGAAATTAAAAAATATTCCGTTAGCAAAATAAAAAAAAAATCTCTAAAAATATAATACTTACAATTTTTTACATTTAGATGGAGCACAGTGCATTATTATATAATATTCTGTTCACTTCGTTATCGATGTTATTGAACTGAGCTGAAATTCATAGTTCTTCGTCTAATGTACTTTTTTATTTTGACTGACGTATTTGTTCACTTCTATTTTATTATAGGAATAAATGAGTTTAAGTGAAAAACTGTCAATATTTTTTTATTCTTACTAAAGTGCTCAGCAGTACAAGAGTTTAAACTGTAATAAATAATTCTTTCTGATCAGTCAAAAGCGGATATAATGAAATAAAATATATCTTAAACAGTTAAGTAAGTATATTAGTTAATCAAGTAAACAAAATGAATAATTTATGTAAGTACCAAAAAGTTTTCTCATTATATTTAATTTATAATTGATTGAAAAATAACACATTGGTATTAAATGTTGATTTTATTATTATGTTTTTATTAACAAAACTGAATTATTTATGGAACACTTTTAATTTAAATAAATTTTTTCGAAACAAGATACAAGAAATCGGTTAATTCCACTCAATAAATCTAATAATCTGGTTATTTCCTGTTGCAATAATTTTACTTCCATTAACCATAAAAATGACAATTTAATAACAACTTTTTTTTAAAAAAAAATAATTCTCTTTTAGATGGCAGATAACGAAAGACTTCAAATTAAACAAGAGCCTGGTATTGAAAAAGAATTCGATTCTACACAAAATCAATATTATCAAGAGAATATTCAAATTAAACAAGAAATTGAGGTAAAACAAGAACCGGAAGTAATTATCGATGACTATTATGAAAATGACCATGAATCTATAGGTGAAAATTCGTTGACCGATGACACCATTATAGAAAAGAAATTTTATTGCAATATTTGTCAAAAAGGTTTCGTACATAAGCGATCTTTGCAAATTCATATGCAATTTAACATGTGCATAAAACGAAATGAATTAAAGAAGCATTTTAACTCAGCACATAAAAATATTAAGACCAATTACACATGCTCCAAGTGCAATTTAATATTTCGAGAAGCAGGTGATCTAAATTTTCACCGGAATAAATGCAATGTAGGAGTACAGAAAACAGAGAAATGCTGTACAAAACAATTTACATTTTATACACATCATATCAATGGTCACGATAGCGTCAAGATAAAAGTAAAGGATCCAGTTAGAGAAATTTTCAAATGCCATAAATGCGGAGTAAAATTTCATATCGAAGATTTACTCATTCAGCATTTTAATGATGTGCATAAAGAGGAAGCAACATTATGTACAACAAATTTAAGCAATGAGAGGGGTAAAAATCAATCTAAGTGTCCTTACTGTAAAAAAAAATTTAAACATTTATATAAATTAACTAAGCATGTTGAATCTGTGCACTACAATAAAAAAAAATTCGGGAAATCAACGTATAAATTTCAATGTAAAATGCAAACTTTTCAATGCATGCAAACTTTTTCACGACTATCTGAACTAGAAGATCACAGTAAAATTTGCAAGAATCAAATTGGTTCACGGTTTCAATGTGACAAATGTAATCTGGAATTTTTATTTTTAAATGAATTGAATCGTCACATGAATGTACACAATGGCCGACGAAAACCATTAAAATGTGAGATATGCACACAATCATTTGCCCAAAACTATAGTTTAACGGAACATATGCAAGAAATTCATAGTGACGATAAACCATTTCACTGTGATATCTGCAATGAACAATTTCGTATATTTGATAATTTAAGAGATCATCGGAAGGAACATGTCATTGAGAAATCATATAATTGCCATGTGTGCGGTTTAAATTTTGATCACATTAAAGAATTAACAAACCATATGGGTGAACATACGGGCAATCGATATAGTTATGCGGTGCAGAATATTGAGACTGGCAACTGGTTAGTAAAGGAATGAATAAACTATTCTTACACTATTAATTAAAAAAATATTATATTTTATTCTTACACGTAAATAATTATGAAGCTTTATTTTATTTAGATTAATAAATTAAGCAAATGAATAAAAAAAAAAATCTTTTTAAATTATTATTTAATTTCAACCTTAATATTAATATATTATATAAGTAATAATACGATGTACTTATTCCGGTTTTTTTTTCCCAATATCTTTTAAGTTTTCCTTAATACGATTTAATAGGTATAATAATATATAATAATAATAAATTGAAAAAAAGTAAATAATTTACTTTAAATGTATTTCCATTTACATGTAGAACAATTATACAAACGACAATTAGTAGGTAATCATAAATTATATTTTATAACGGCATAAAATATTAATAAAATACATTTGTTAAATATCAGTATTAAAATAATTTACTTAATTGTATTTATAATTTATATGTGCAGTAAATTATTGCACATATATATAAACAGATCATTTATTATTATCATTAGTTGTGTTCTTTTTACATATTTTTTCTGCTCTTGATGTAGAATTTGCTCTGGATTCTGGATAAGTGAAATTTATGTCTTATGTAGATCAAACTACACTCACACACACTTGATTTGTGTACAAAACTTTTGTTTCTTTTTCTTGGCTTTTCCTCAGGATTGACTGAACGGATTTTGATGATTGACATACCATTGGACGCAGAATCAAAATGTATTTAATAACTATATAACGTAGTTATTATCTGTCTTGGTTTTTAGTTTAAAAAATCAAGTCAGTCCTGAGAAAAATCAACGTGAACATGAGCACTTTTTTTAAATATTGTTTATGAATTTAATACTCGCAA
>JAABKK020032951.1:0-15095 GCA_011634745.2 Catotricha subobsoleta
ACGGCTGCGTTACAGGATATATTATATGCTTAAAAAATGTTCATTTTTGCGTTACATAATTTATGGATGTCCCCTTAGACATTCTCTTTCAGTATTTAGAGTGTTCTATGACTGCGAAATTGCTTATTTATTTTGATTTTTAATGTACTTTTTATTTTTTGTTTGTTGAGAAACTACTTTATTTGCACCATTTTTAAAGTTTTTTGCTGATACGCGCAAAATTTCTATTAACAAATATTAAAAATAACCTCACGCATCAGTCATTATTTCATAAGCTTTTTGTGTAAAAAATTACTTAAATCGACAATATTTCACGAAAATTAATAAAAACTAAAATTGTGCTCCCAAGTGTTACTAGCCAATTAAGCCAAGATTAAGGTTGATATCAGAAACAAAAAAAATTGTATTGTTTAATTATTTTAAGAGAAAAATCGGGGCGCGCAAGCCAGTGTTATAACTCGTATATCTTTTAAACAAGGAAAAAAGTTAAAAAAGCGCTCCCAATACTTTTGAGCCATCTCCGAGAAAAATCGGGGCGCGCAACCTCCTTTTGGCATGGAACGCTCTTAAATACAGTAAAAAAATATTAAAACTTTTTGATTTTCATTTTACTATATTTTAGAAAAAAACCAAGTATTGGATTCGTCTTTTTTTTATGTGAAGACTTAACTAATTCGAATTATTCGATAATTTATCGTATACGACACTTATTCATATTTATTCGCGTGTACTATGTAGTGCATCGGATTTATTTTAATTTCTTCGTGTCTTCTTTACTCACTAAAAATCTACTAACTCGAACGAGTTCGTAACGAATAGATAGGTCAAAGCATATGCGGATATGATTTTTGATGAATTTTTTTATGTTAAAGTTGCAGTACCGCTTTGAGGAAGGTGAATATTAATTTACAAAAAACCGTTGTATATGTCTCAACTATCTTTTATATAGTAACTATAATTGAAACTAAAACCTAAACATTTTTAAGCGGAAAAGTATTCTGCGTCACCGTGTGGTCGATGATCAACATCCATGCACTAAATCCTGAGTAACAAAAACAAAATACCTATAATAAATTTAATATACCAAAAATAAAGTAGTGTTCTAGCTCTTTTTGTTCGCATTAAAAAAAAATATATAAAATTCAAATAAATCTAAAAATCCTAGTATGAATATATAATATGACACGTGTACGCAACTTTTCTACTTATTAAGCGATTATTCTGCTTTATTCGTTTGAAGAATATTCCTTTACGTTATGATTATGTTAAAACGAAATTGATTCAAGTTTCACAATACAAGTATGTCATAATATTTCTTTTATTATTATTTTTTTTTTTTGCTATTCCGAGAAGCCATACCAAACGGATTTTATATATTTACTACATTTCTTAATTTTTTTTTCTAATGGATCTGGATACAAAAATAAATAAATATATTTTGGAGTTGTGCTGAGTGTGGAACACTTAAATTATAAAAGTTTCTCTTTGAAGATTGTATTACTAAGACAACGTCACCTGAACAGAAAATTAAGATATTTTTTTTTATTTCAATATTTAGCTAAACTCAAATATTTTCAACATTTTTTTCTTTTGTTAGAAAATATTAGATGGTTAAACAAAAACGAACAAAAGAGAAGTCCTAAATTACAACTCAGTTTTAAAATGAGAGTATTTTTTTTTTTTTTTTTTAAATAATGGGGTTATTATTCCAGTCAGTTTTTCTTGTGTGGTAATATTTTGCTTTTAAGAAATGACTATAATAATAATGATCTGTTTCCTGTTCGTAAATATTCCTTTATTTATTTGGTAAATGTTCCTCTCAAAAGATTATTGTCTAACATCAAAGTGTCAAATTGCTTCAATTGGTGTGTAAAAGTACCTATTTAAAAGCTTTCGGTAAACGATAATGCTGTTGAATTATTAAACCGCTTTTAGAACTATTAATTTTGATGTGGATATAAATTACCAACAACAAAATTAATTAATGAAAAACGGGACCTTATCGCAATCTTTTATGGCTCACGACATTATGAAATTACGACGTTGGTATTTTCTACATTCATTCCTGTTATATATAAGGAGCCACAAAACAGATTTAAAATTAATTTTTGAAAGTCTATTGAATGTTGAAAAAATCAAATTAAAATTTCTTATAGATTTTACTTTTTTTGTGATCTTAAACAGTTTTAGATTAATTTCTAAAGAAAAATTCTCTGTATTTTTGCGTATCTTACTGTATCTTTGCACACACCAATCATCCTTCAATTTCTATATTCTTTTCTAAGTGTACTTATCAATATAGAAAAAAAAAAAAAAAAATTGAACTTCTTTACCGCATCTGATTAATTATATTTTCTCTAATTAGTTTGTAGACTTAAAGGTAAATAATATTGATCAAAGTAAAATAAAAGTCTATATACCTTACAAATATTGGTTAATAAAATCATTATTATTTAATATAATATATTGACGAATAGAATATATTTATATAGGTAATATTCAAATACCTTTATGTTGGGCAGATACTGAAAATCAAAATTGATTTGGTTATATTAATATCGGCGATATTTAGTAAGAGACAGGTTTTTTTTTTATATATATATATAACCGTAAGGATATAAATTTGTTTGTAAAGGTCGACATTTATAATATTTTAATATAAGTAATGATATTCCGATTTAATATTATGTTATCATATAGAAGATATAGTAGAGATAGCATCGACATAGATAAGGAAAAAGTATAATTATTAATGTAGTCATTTCATCTATATAATCTTATCAGTCTATTTGAAGTATACGATAATGTTTATATAAACAGATATTTCTACTTAATTGGATTTGAATTAGAATATTTTCGGTAGAGACATGGATAATTAGGTATTGTTAATCAAAAGAAAACTTTTTCTTTCATTGCGTAATACGATAACATAATTTAAGAGTCGCTCTTGTATTTATCATAAAAGAAATACAACATAAAAATAGATCAGCTTACATACAATTATTTCAATATGAATGCTTAATGTTTGTAAAATTGGTTTTCATTACTAATTTGATTACGAATGAATATCAAATATTATTGTTCGTACCAATCAATTGGTTTTTCCAGAATTTATTTAAATCTTGAATATCAGGTACATCGTACATTTTTATCTATTTCTCATTAAAATATTTTCTGATTAATAATTTTAAAAGAATATACATTCAAAATTCACAACACCAAAATACTATTAAAACAACAATGACACAAATATTTTTTTTTTTATAAAATAAATAAAACGACAAATACACATTTAATTATCTCACCCTAAAATCAATTCCAACTGTTGATATAAAATTCCCAGAAAGAAATGTGCCATCCCGAAATCTTACAAGTAGGCATGTCTTTCCTACACCGGAATCACCAAGCAGCATTACCTGTTGATATTACTTGATTTACATTCTTTGCTCGCTTATACTTTATAATTTTAATAGAATATTGGTACATGTTTTTGATAGACAACAATAGACATAAAATTAACAAAATTAACGAATCTCTTTCTATTGTAATGTTCTATGAGAAATCATGTAATGATTCCGATAAGAGTTATATGCTCAATTATCATGTATTCGTATCATGTATCCATCAATTTTAGATAAAATAATTACCAGTAATGCTAAATAATAATTGCCGATAGCGAATTGTCAATTTAATATCATATATCCAAATGTCAGGGTCGCGTACGCGCCCCAGGTCATAAATACACGTGATTTTTGTTTTTTACATTCCAAATTATTTGGAAAAATAAATATTTTAAAATTTGACGTCAGAAAACATTGAAATGAATTCATAAAGTGCCTAATAATAATAAGTATCTAAATATCAAATGAAAACCGAAAATTAAATGAAATTAAAATATCGAAATTTACCAGGTCTCGTTTAAATCCCCGGAAAATAAACTTGCTTAATATTAATTGTAACTCAGGTCTCGGATATGATATAAAAATATCTAAAATAAATATATTATTTTGCCTCTCAAACAATTTCTGTTTACCATCAAAATTAAAAAGCCTTTTCGGTATGAAATATGAATGATATAAATGTTGTTCATATTTTTGGCACTTTTCTATAAATGATAAAAACAATGGACAATTTAGTTAAAGTGCGCTCTACACATCTTTGAATAATGTTACAGAAACTCTTTGAAATCCTACGCAATAATCGCAACACCTTTTTTCATATTTACTTAGCTTTTACAAACAAAATATTCCCCGAAAAATACACTATATAAATATTATTTCTATAAAAGGACTAACTAATAGACACAACGCAGGTATAAAATTGTATGTGTGTTAAAGAAAATAATAAATCCAATACCCAACCCATTTTCTATCCTTTTTATGGGTTAGCAGCGGCATTAGATACGAAGAAGAGAAAAAAAAATAATAATAATAATAAAATAAAAATAAAAATAAAAATAAAAAAAAACACACCAAAAATAAAAATGTTCACCTTTCCAAATATATCAAATAATTCAACTTGTCGACGTTGATTTCCCACTTTACTAGCAATTTGATTATTGTTATTTCCGATGGTAGCTAAATTCCCATTGACACTTCCTCCAACCGCTGAATCATGCTGATGATTATGTTGATGCTGTTGTTCACCATTGCCTAGCTTATTTAGTTTTTCTAAAGTATCTGGTGGAACTTGACCCGGACAAACATTATGCCATGTTGGTTTAACTAATGATTCACGGCGTTGTAGCGATGGTTGTTGTGGTTGATTATTTTGCTGTTGTTTTGAGTGATTTGGTGATTTCAGATGGTTATTATGATTTGACACGAATGGAAAACTCATTTTCCTTATTTTAATATTGTTTGTTTAAATTATTTCGTTAAAAAAAAATATATGATTCACTCTATTTATTTAATTTTTTATTACTAAAATGTATTTTATTTGATTTATGTAGGAAAATATATCTTTTTAGCTATATTTAAAAATATTGATTGATATATTTATTATTGGGAATATATATTTAATTATTAGTTACAGATGCACTCGGATAATGCCTGTTTATATATTATTATTTATTTTGGCACAATGTTCTAAGCTCCTCGTTTCGAATTCGTATAAATGTTTTTCTGTTTTTATATTTTACCAAAAGAATATATTTAAATTAAAAAAAAAACATTTATCTTAATACAGTATAGCCTGTCTAAGTGGACCATCCTCAGTTAAGCAAAAAAAATGAAATAAAAATATTTTGGTCTAATTTGAGGAGGACCCCACATAGACAGACTATACTGTAATAATAATAATAACTAATAATGATGACTCAATCAATTCCTTGTATTTTGAAATTATCACTTAAATAATAATTGATCAAATTTCTAGATAAAGAAAGGGCAACCCACGATGAAATACATTTTTTTTCTCTGTCACTTGGGAAAATGTAAGTGAAAATTGTTTTTAAATTGTATTTTCATAAATAATAATAATATTATTATTTATGAATTCTGAAAGTGCGCAATAGAAAAATCTAATAAACTCAATATATTATTCCATAATGTTTTGAATACGACGAGTACATAAAGAGTCACAATAGATTTTCTTTCGTTTTTCAATCTGCGACATACCATCATTAAATAATTTCATAAGGTAAATTCTCCGTGGATTACGAAAATTATTTATTTTAATTTTTAATTGATAAATGAACTTAAATCTTTTGAAAATCTGAAAAGAATAAAAGCACTAAATGTAAATAGTAAGTATTTAAAATATTGTTTCGCAATAAATCAGAACAATAAAAAAAAAAAAAATGCAATCCCAATCGGTCTATAAATTTAAAGAAAAATATTTAGCGATTATAGTTATCGATTACTTAGTAACATTTATTGGCTTGCAGAGCATTTTATAGACTCCAATAATAAAAAGAATGAAATAAATTTTAAAATTGTAAAACACAGGAAATGTAGTATGAAAAACCAACACTAAGATAGTCCGCTTCATTAAAAAAAACAAATAAGTAATTGCAAATTTTAATATTTTCTATATATTTCTGTTATGATACCTGAACTGAGGCTGATCTGTCTTCATATCATTTGAATTAAAATTAAATAAGTCTACAAACCACCCACTCTTTAGAGTATTTTATTACATTATATATATATATATTTCACAACATTATACAAAACACAAAAGTTCTACACAAATATATCACAAGCATATTAACATCGAATGAATCAAAATATTTGCCAGAAAGTTTAAAACATCAACATAACAACATCATATTTTAATTGAGTCTGACTGAAAATACGAATAATTAAAATAAATACTACGTGTTTTATAAATAGAAATAAGGTGGGCTTTTATCCACGTGTAACTTCTAGTTTACTAAAATATTAGTAATGCGTCACAAAAACGTGCCGAATTTTGATTCATCATATCCAAAATTTACATAATATCTACTCTATATTATAATATTTCATATATGCATCAACATTATTACTATTTCTTAATATGATTTCGTGGCTGATATTCATTAGTTTTGATGTTTTATGATCACTTCCTACTTACCGAATATATAGAAAAACACAATTAGTTGTTTGTTTAAGATATTATATTATTTATAAACAAGATGATTTTATTTGAAAACTAGAAAAATACATTTTTTATGTTTTGGTTTATATTGCAATTGCAGTCATGAGTCAAATAAAAACTTTCTCCCATGATTACATATTTATTGTGATAAAATAAAAAACCAAGCTCTAAAATTGAAATAACAAATAATTAAGATCTCAGCTCCAGAAATGTCGCAATAGATTTTTCATTTTTTTTTTCTTTTTCGAATAATGCGTGTGAACAAATGTCCTTAGAATTATATTCTGTTTACATTTTTATATATTATTAGATTGCATTTCAATTTATAACAATCTGGTAGAATATGATTATAAGCTCATTTTTTATTATAATAAAAAGAAAAAAAAAAATAGAAAACTCTGACATTAAGCTCTTCAATTAGTATTAACGAACAGTAGTTGGAATCAGGGGCCACAAGTCTTGGAATTATTTGGAATCTTTTGGTATTCTTATAAAAGATTTCAAAAAAATTCGAACCAGGGTCCTGATGTGTCCTATCCCTCAGTATTAATACAAGTAACGTTATTTCTGTGGTAGGCAGGTATGACTTAAACAGTAAATATTATCAGATATTAATGATTCAGGCCATGGAAATCTCAATTATTTTGTAGCAATATTGTATTATTGTTTCTACTGACCGGCCTCTCATAAATTTCTTTCGTTAAATAAAATTTTCTTATTATGTTTATAATTAATTAAAAATATTTAACAACTCATTTAACAGAAAATAGATTTATCTTTTGAAATAAATTGCTCAAAGAAATAGAACGAACATAACAACAACAACATTTTTAAAATACTGCCTGAGTAATTTTTCGTATTTTTCTTGCATTTTTTTTTTTTTAATCCTATTATAAATATGTAAGAACACTCAAGTACATATAATTTTTCAAATACGTAAGCTACCTCGCTGTATTGATTGATTGATTACCAAGGCATTTTCCTTGAAATATTTCAATGCCAACGAGGAAAAAGATTCCTTTAATTTACTTTCTAAGAAAAGAGAAATTTATATCGAAGTTTTGAAATATAAGCTAAAATATTTTATTATTTTTGTCTCTACAGTTTTGTTTCGTTTTCACTGAAAAATCATTCATAAATAATAAAAATCAATTATTTTCAAATCCTCTTACGAATACTTTTTTCTCAAGTTTCCTACAAATAAGAAGAAAAAAAATCACAGTTCATTTCTATTGGTATAGTTAATAGTCAGGTAAAATTGATAAGATCAATTTGTTTCTATTTAGTTAACAGACTTTTAAATTACTTTTACTGTTTAAGTCCATGTATATTTAGAAAATTATTTTAGATTTATATCAAAATTTTGTCACGGTCTATTGTTATTATTTAAATACATAATATAAATGCATTTGAAAAAGAAAATTTAATATAGACAAATTGGTTGCTGCGAAAACTCCAGAAAGTTATGTTCAATAAGTCGTTAGTAATTTTCATTATTAATTTTGTGTTAAGCTCTTTATGATACGCTGAGAAATTTGTGGGTATAGGTATAGGTATTGTTAAAATAAAAACAAGCAACATTTTTGTTTTGCCGTTACATGTTAAAAACGTTTTGAACTAATTGAAATAAAATCGTTTAGAAGAAATCTTAAAAATTTCGTCATAATCTAAAATTTATGAAGGACATGGAAATTCGGAAGATGAATTTACAATTTATTGATTTAATAAAAATATTAGGAGTAAATATTCGATCAACTTTAATTTGTTTAGAAGCTATGGTAGATTTTTTCTTTTTTTGGTTTATAATTCAAATTAAATAACATTTTATTCTTTTACATGTAAATGGACTTATATATTGTCGTTTTTCTCTATCTTTTTAATTAACTATCATTTATGTAAAGAATTAAAAGATGAATAAATAAATATCATACAGAACAACAGATGAAAAAAAAAATCTTCTATTTTCAATATAATCTGCGTAAACGTATTCAATAAAAACGGTTGTCTATATTTATTTTGCATTCAAACTTTTATGTGCTTACAACAATTTATCGAATAATATCACAAAAAACATCAATGACGAAATAAAAACAAAAAAAGGGATCTTCATAATATTATGCAAATTATAAAACACAATTTCAAGCTGAAAACATTCCAATTAAGAACTATTTGCATATAAAAGAGTATTTATTCTCCTGGTATAATATGATATTGCATAAGAACCAAAACAATTATACATTCTTGGGGTAGAGAATTTTTTTTATAGTAGGAAACAGGCAGATGAAAATTGCTTGTACTCGTTGATTATTGCCAAGAGCAACAAGAATCTACTTTACTACTTGGCAAAAAGAAAAAAAAAATTAAAGAAGAAAAAATTATAGTATCTATAGAGCAAATGTGTAAAATTTGTAAAAGAAATTTCCTGCTTTTTTTTTCATTAAATATGTTTGTACTCACGCTGTTAAACTGTCACTTACTGAATTATTAGACGAAAAAAGTTTGTATAAATTAAATACTTAATTGAAAGTAAGTAAAGTTGGTAAGTAAGTTGGAAGAGAGTAGAAAATGTTTATTTTTAATTAGTTGTGTGAGTAGTTGTATTTATTATACTCATAGCAATATTGCTATACATATTTTCGTTCAAACCATTGTTTGCTTATTTATGAGTTTTGATTTAAAACAAACAAATATTGAAAACTCAATAATTCATTGTATATAAATATTAAAACAATACGAACGTAAATATTTATTGTCTACAAAATCGAATATAAAAACCATTTATTACTTATGCCATTTATTAGTATAAGTAAACTGGAATAACAGGGGCTTTGTATACCAAAAACAAAGCCAAAAATAAAAACAAATGAAATTTTATCTCAACATGTCTGGAAAAATAACTTAACCTAACGTTGAACTGTACGATTGAAAAAAAAAAAAAAATGTTTTCAATTTTTTATAAAGCTTGCCAATGTTGTAGGATTTTCATTTTTCATTATTTATGTTACCCATTGAATATATAATGGTTGGGTCATGACAAAACCATTTCATCTTCTATACAAATTTAGATTTTAAATAAAATAGAAATACGCGGTTCTAAAATTAAGCAAAACATGAACACATTTCTATGTTATCTGATTATTGCTTTTAATAATTAATGTAAAACAGGCGAGACTAATTATAATAATTAATTTCTGTTACCTGTAAAGAAAGGATCGTTTGAATTGCCTGTTTAAATAGACAGATCAGGCTATATTTACAATAATAGAATATAAATTTTAATTTTGTTGAAATGTTGATGTCGTAGTTCAGAAATGTGTATGGCATGACTATATATCTGTGACAACTGTGAACAATTTTAAGTGCAATACGATTTCGATAAACGATAATATAAATAAAATATAAAAATTCGAAACAAATTAAAAAGGCATAAATATAGAAATTTATTTATCGAGTCATTCAACTAAATGTTATTAAAGTTCAAAGTAAATCACTAATCAAAAATATTTCAAGGTATTAAGTTGTACTACTTTTAAAAGAAAACATACGAGTAAGTACAATCCTATCATATTGCCAAATGCCAATATAAGTAAATTGTGAAAATAATATGAATTAAGAAAATTTTGTTTATTAGTAAAGTTTTTATGTTATTTATTTTCTTTTTGATACAAGTTTATTTATTTTTCACTAAATTGTATAGAAGAGAAATTCAGCAAATATTATGTACAATGAACAAATACAGAGCACCTCTAACATCCAACATTAAATAGTAGTATTATTTGTTGTTATTTATTTTTCTTTTATTTTTATATTTTCTATTCTTTTGGGAATAAAATCAAAGTAATTCTTATAATTGGATCTGTACGCTTTTTTTTTAATTTCTTTTATCAAAGTTGACAAAATGAGAACGATTTTGTCTTCTATGGTTGTGTCAACTAAGAAAATTTATAAATTTGATATTTCTCGCTAACAAACAAATAATTTGTTTGCTTTTTTTTTAATATTTTGGTTATAGTTTTCCAATTTGAAAGGGAAATAAATGTTGAAAGATTTCATTGATATTGAGATTGTACATCCTGCTTTCAAATTATAATATCAATTATTAGAAAAAAAATGTGATATTTATTAGATTCCAATAGTTATAGTTAATTGTTTGTTATATTTATATTCACTAATCATATTAAACATAAGCGATTATAAATTATTAAAATTGATATTCGAAATAGTTTCGGGTTCACTAAATAAAATTGTTCAAATTGTTAGCTTTCACGTGGATTAATTTAATTTGCTAAAAGTAGATCTTTATTTAAAAAAAAAAAAAAATAAATATTGAATTACATGTGGAACAAAATACGCTGTAAATTTTCCTATTTATACGTGTAATTTAATCATTCCAAAATATCAAATAATCAACCAAGCGAAGCGACAAAATCAACACAATTTACAATCATGCATGGGTCATTTATTTCGATCCCGTCACCAATTTAACATTTTTCCCCACACAATTTCTATAAGATTGTTTTTTTTTTCGAAAGATTTTTTTTTTTTTTTTATCAATTTCTAAAAATAATATTTGTGGAGGGAAAAAGTTTCTTTTTAAGCTCTTCTTCTGGAACAATATAAATAAAAATAATTGCTGTGATTATAAATGCAAAATGTATAATAAAATTAAAAAGTAGACACCAACTTTGATTGCCCGGCAATTGCCATCCCTACAATAAAAATAACTAAATTACACACAAAAAAAAAAATTGTGTTTCTTTTTTTTAATTATAAATGCATATCTGCGAAAATATTTCAAATAAAATTCTTCAACGAATTTAGTTACTGTGAAATTATGCAAATCAAACAGAAAGAAAAAACTAAAATTTTGAACAGTCCGATACTTAAATTATATCAAAAAAAAATTAACGACTACGACTGAGTTGAATAAAAAAAAAGTTTCATGAATATGTAGGTGAACAATTCGTTCTGATTAATGATTATGTTAATTGTAAAGTTGTTTGTTATCGTAATATTCAACAAATGCTATGAAATGTAGCCACCATATGGATAAATATAGATAAAACAAATATTCTGTAATAAAATAAATTTATATTGTAAATTATAAAAGCGCACTCTACTACTTCACATGACCATATTGCTTTTTTTTTATATTAATTAATAAAATTACTTATGAAATATTGAATTAGAGAAAATAAAACCTATTATAATCAGTCATCATGATTAGAAATCAAAATAATTGCTTATTAAATATGTGCACTAAAATAAAATAAACAAACTCACAATGATTTTTTTATTTATTATTATTATTTTTATTTATTTACTGTTTTTAATTTGTTTATTGTCCTTTAACATTCACACAGGTATTTAAAATTTTAACACATTGACTTTATTTCAAAATTGAAAAACAAATAATTTAAAACTTTTGTTTAGAATTAAAAAAAAAAAATTTGGGTTTTTTTTATTGCAATGAAACGAATCAAAAATTTAAATATTTTTTATCTAAAGACATAGAGGAATAATTTCAAGCTTGCAACTAAGTGAACTAACAGGTGAAATGCTACTGAAATATTGTTTAATGTGATACCATGAGTGGAGTAGGTATAGTAATGCTCTGTTTATATTGAAACTGTATGGATGGATGATAAGACCAAAAATTTACACAGACGCAGTAGACATGATTTTTTTATGATATTTTTTTTTTTGTTTCTCTGCATGTATCCAGTAGTTGTTGCTGATGTTCTGTTGTTGATGGTTTACTTTTGCCTATCGTTAGCATTACGTTAGAAAGTAATAACTCTGGGAATTTCGTGCAGATTTCTTCTTCAATCTTTCACATCGCATATTCCGAGTTATACTTTATATTATATTAATAAAAAAAAAATATTTTATTATGTACGAAATGAGTGAAAACTTATTGTATAGATGAAAATCCGTCATATGTATTAGCCATTGTAAATATATATATATATTATAAATAGAACGTTATACAGTCATAGCCAACAGAGGCGAAGTGGCTTAAAGATAAAACCTCCAACTTATCCGCAAAATTTTTGAATTAAAAACTTCGCCTAATATTTATAAAGACTTGTTTTTTTCTAATTGTAGTTCTAATTTGTACAGAAACACTTCAACTATCATAAGTTACTCGTATCCCAACAACATCAATATTCTCATCGTCGATTAGCAAGCCAGTTGTGACTTTAAAGTTGACGATATGATGAATGATAATGAAAGCCGCAAAAACATTAAAAAAACAAAAACAAAAGCCTCATACGGGTAGCTTATATGGCCAGTCCGCCTCTGATAGCCAAAGTTCAATATATATCTGTTATAATCCGTCCTGCATGTAGTAAGAATGTATTAAAGAAAAAAAAACGATTTCCCCTAATTTGATATTTATTGAAATAAAAATGTTGTATAAAATGGTGTTGTACATAATGATATCTCCGTACATATTTATATTATTATTTATCTGTTGAGATTAAGTAGATTTAAACAATAAAAAAGCCAGTAAAATATACTGTAATCTTTACATTCAATTTCATATTGTTAATAAAGTTTATAAGTTGAAAAATAATCAGCGTATTGATTGAACATTAAAATTATTTGGATTATTTATTATTTATTTAGAGATAGATTGGCGTGAAAATGATTTTATAAATTTTCTATTATATTCAACATTTCTAGAATGAATACATTTCAATATATTTATCAATACTTTCAATCATTTGTAACTAAGAATAAATAAATTTTCTATTTCATAGTATATAATTTCCACTTGAATATAACTAAATTACAAATAATTCATTTACACCTAAGGTAGAATGAACAATGGATAAAGAAATATCGAATTATATAATGACTTTCCTAATAAATCATTCATTTTAATGAATGACAAAACCTAATACGAAATATGGGACAACAAAATTTCACACCTTTTATCTAATCTAATCAAAATTTTTATGATCCATATTTATGTTCAACACTTACAATATAAATGGAATTTAAGTCCTACCTATTGAAATATATCTACAACTAGATGAAATTATAGAATTAGTTAATTTTTAAATATATAAATGAAGTAAAGAATATTTTATCGAATAAACATTCAGGAATTCATTAAAAAAAAAATTTGAGTATTTCCCTTAACCATGTACCTTAAGCAATAAAAGTAATAAATATCGTATCGTCTTTCTGTAATTAACTTAAATTAATTATTTCCTTAAAATATGGGTGTTATTTATTTAAATAATGAGATCTTTTCAGAATGCTCTGTTTTACAAAAATGTATTTTAATTTTTTTTAAAAAAATTCTCTGTTAAAAATAATAATGAATTATTCTTGACTTTGAACTTAATAGTTTTATAGAAAATGATTTTATTTCCACATCAAAAGCGATGCTTCTTTCCAGCACAACATTATAAATAATATTCTTCTTTTCTAATCTGATTTTTATTCCATCTACTGTGGAATGGAATATTATTTTTATTTTTATTTTTCACTGATTATTTCAAAACTCACTATGCGGCAACCTTTCTCACTTTTCATCCTTGAAATTGGTTTAATATAGACGTAAATTAGCTCAGAGATTAATTTAAAAAGTTTACTTTGAAAAAAGTTATATGAAAATAAAAAAATAAATAAAATAAAATAAAATGTTAGTACATAATTGGTGTCAACCTACAGTAGCTTCTCATGCTTCTCATATATTCGTAATATATCTTAAGTTGGTACTTAAGCTTATTATATAATTAAAAATAAAAAAAAAATATGTACTTTTACACAAACTTTTATAAAACACTCTTTTAATTGTTGCTATACCGTTTAATTCGTATATAAAATGTGGTTTATTTTAAATCACACTCAAATATTTTGCATAAACAAAATTTTCAAATAACATATACACACAGATGTAAAGGATAGACCAAATTTGAAATGAAAATATAATTTTAATACTTAATTTATAAGAGGTATTTGGAATTATGTTGTTCGGGATTTAAATTTAACGTATCGTTTCTCTTTTTGTATATACAAAAAATAATAATAATAATAATAATAATAGATATAGAAACAGATAAAATCATGGGGTAAGAAAATTTCATTTTCCTTTGAAAGTACATCGTAATTCACAATTTTTTATTATTTCTTTAGTAAAAAAGTTAAAATGTATATTATAATGTATTGTATCGTCGTCAAAGCATAATAATTTGGATTAAAAACATACGCACTTTATTAGAAAGAAATCAAAAGAAAGCAAGATTTTGCTTATTCTCCTTTATATTTTCGAACTATATTATATACGATAAGATGTTTATGTACGATGTACCCTACTATTGAAATTTTTTGACTAAAATATATATAGTAGGGTGACCGAATTTTGTATGGGGAAATTTTTCTTTTCGAAAATTCTAGATTGCACCTAAATAAAAAAATTGTTTTTTCAAAAAAATAAGATAGCCAAAATTTTTAGCCGATTGGTGCAAAATTGGCTGTGCGCAAAATCGACAAAG
>JAABKK020032961.1:33231-44526 GCA_011634745.2 Catotricha subobsoleta
GTTGAAGTTGTTGAAGTTGTTGAAGTTGTTGAAGTTGTTGAAGTTGTTGAAGTGGTTGAAGTTGTTGAAGTTGTTGAAGTTGTTGATGTTGTTGAACTTGTAGTTTTGTCGCAGTTTCTGGGATGTCCACCTTCATGATGTTCTGGTTGATGATGTTCTGGCTCACGATGTTTATGATCTCTTATTGATGGACCGAACCAGAAAGCTGACCCTTCAGGTACAACCTATAATCGAAGTGAGAAAAAATTATTAATTTCAAATTTTATGTTAATTATAATTATTCTTTTGTGTAAATTACTTGAAGTAGAATTACTGCAATAACAAATACCAAGAGTAGCTTCATTTTGATTATAATAAAATTAATTTTACGGAGATCTATATTTATACTTATAAAATGTATGTATATTTTATATTGTAAAAATCATACGATTTTAAATGACCAATCAAAAATTCTCATTTAATTTTGATGCCTTTTCAGCGGTTCATTTGAATAAATAAAAAATATAAATTTGTACGCAAGAAAAAACTATCTGGATCTTATTATTATTATGATGTTTAAGGACTTGGTTGAAATGTTGAAATCTGCATGTAATATTATATAACTTAATTAAGTCATAGTTTCCGTTGCTAATGTCCAATTAAGCAAACTCAAGATAATTTGGAATCACTAATGCCTAAAGTATATGATTATTTCATACTTTGGATATTTTTGTACTTTTTTTATTTGAGCTTTTCAAAATCTACGAAAGTACGCACAAAAAGTACGCAACCTAGGTTTACCTCTAATATATTTCTACTAAAAATAAACATTTACAATGTTTTTTTTGTGTGTACATTATTGTAATTTTAATGGATTATAAATGAACGTTTAATGAAGTAAGTAATTAATGATTTTATTAATAATTCTGAGATTAGTTCAGAAATTCTGAATCAGAATAGTTTATTATCTGTCACTTTCGTATATTTTTTAGTCTATAGATAAATTTATTCTAAGGTACCTATAAGTACAAACTAATATCGGATTCATAATCGCACATCAATATTGACAAAACTTATTGAAGTTTTTCTACCCGCCTACTGAGCTTAATAAATATTTACCCTTCCCTAATATCTGATTAAAATCGTACCTATAATTTTACCACTTTTGAAAAGAAAACACTTAATTCGATTTAATTTTGAGCCATATTCCATATAATATTTAATATTAAGCAGTCTATCGCTCAGTATGAACAAAAAAACTTAAGTTTTTTTTTTTTTATTTTATTTATTTATCATTTATTCATTTTTTTGTGTTACAATTGTAATAACAAATTAGGTATTTTTATGAGTTATAATCAAAGATTTTTCAGCAGTATTAGAATATTTAGTTAAATTATTATTTAATATATTTTAGTGTCTGAATTTTCATTACTGTAATTAATTTGATATTTTAAAGGAAAAGGATAAGTAAAAACCTTTATAGTAGTAGAAACTTAAGTTTTTCTATACGTACATAAATATATATACTTAAGTATTTTATTCATACTTTATTTCAGAAAATAACTTTACTGCGTTAAAAAAAAGCAATACCCTTGACTGATATTGATACGTTTTCTTCTTCTTTTTTTCATTTTTTTTCAGAAAGTACTTTACTTTTCTCTTCAATATTGTGGGTCCTATGCTGAAATAAAATAAATCTGAAAATTTAACAAATATTTTGACCACATTTTTAACATCAAAATTTATGTTTCCAAATTTGAAAATTATATCTTTTTATGTCATTTGATTTAAAAATAAATAAATGAATTTCTATGAAAAAAATTATAAAGTCTGTTACTATAACTGCGCATTTATGTCTCAGGGTATTATAAAAAACATTTTATTTTTAAATGCATATACATTTTTCTTTATAATAAATATAATATTTAAATAGAATATTCAATATTCATAAACCGAATTAACAACAGCTGTTTTTTTTTTTTTTGTAAAATACAACAGTAATTAAACAAATATTTAGCGTTTTATATTCAAGTATTTAAAACAAATATTTTGAATTTTATGTACAAATAATGTCTACTTACGTGTGATATTAATCAAATGACGTATTGACCGATGCAGTTTTATGATCATTTATTAGATAAAATATCACACAGGAATATAGTGATAATAATTATTATTTATAAGAGTTCTTCTGAATAAGAAAGTTATAGATGTTTCATTATAATTTGAAACCAATAATACTAACGCAATTATTATGTCTATGTGAAATCATTCAATTTGAACCCAAAGAAATAATAAAATATTTAATACGGTGAAAATTTCCAAAGAAGTAAAGTCATGGGACCCAAGTTTTTGTTTACTTTTGACAAGGTTTCCGCGTATGAGCATTTAATCAGAAAAAAAAAGTATATAAAAGACACTATTTATTGCTTATTTATATGTACTAGTACTTTGAAGTAAATATTTAAAATATCTATTTACATAATCATATATAAGCCCTTTTTCTTATTCTTTATCTGTCATTACCGAATTACGTCGCCCCTTTCCAGATAACATTGTTAATTCGTAGTTGGTTTTGGTTATCAAATTCATTCTCCATTTTTTTTTTAACTCTTTAAAATTAAATACAATTTTCTAGACATTTCATTTCATTTCATTGATTTTTGGAATCAAAATCCAAACAATTATCTTTAATTTCGTATTTATTTACCAAAAAAATATACACGATTGTTTTGAGCTTTTGAATTAAAACAACAGAAACTTTTTCGATGATTTCAAAAATTATAACTTGCTTCATTTTAAATACTTAAACCTATTTATAATTATTATTCAAGAATTATAAAAAAAAGTAGTATCTTTATTAACTTTTCTAAAATTCGATTTGCATACAGCACGGTTTTCTTTTTCGTGGTTTATTTATGTGAAAATACTATCTTACAATAAATAAATAACGAAGGCGCAAATATTTAATTTTGCCTTAACATAATTTTATCCAAGAAGACTCTGGTTTTCAGACTACCTCCCTAAATGCCTGCAAATTTTTTGGTTGTTTTGTCACGTTGCTTGCACATTGCAATTTAACATTTTAATATTTGGGTTGCATTTTGCATAGTAAGACGTTGCAGAGATCTGCAACGTGAATACTTAAAGATTGAACTAAATTGAACAGGTTTTTTCGCATATAATTCTTTTGGAGGTAAATCAGAACAGAACTGATTTTCTATTAGAATTGCTTCAGTATTTATATTGATTTTTATTGGGAACAATTTTTTTAATTACTTAATTAATTTATTTCAGAATTTTGCTGACTATTAGATAATTAGATTTTTTTTTTGCATACCAATGTGTTAAGCATTGGTGTAATAATATGTAATAATAAACATAGTAAAGTAATAAAGCGTCTATTAGATGTTTACGCATGCCATTACTGATTTTAGTGAAGATAAAGTGTAATATATTTTTAGGCGCTGAATATGTTAATTTTTTACTTATATTAGCGCCGAGTAATTTAATGATAATATTATTTTATTTAGTAGTGATGAAAACCATAATAATAATATTATTATTATGGTGGAGTCATTACAACATCAAAATTAATTTTTTTTCGCATATACTGTGCGTGCACTATGAATAAAATAATAAATACAAAACTATACCACTTTATAGCGTTTCATCGTTTAATGAACGTATTGTATTGAAATCAATTTATTTTATCAATAAATGTAATAATATTCTACTATGAATTACTATCAATTACTATACAAAGCATAATTATTCATTTTATATACATAGTATATTCATTTTTTGCTGCATAATTATTTATTATTATTTGTATATATTTTATATTATTTTTATAATTTATATTTAACTTTTTGATATTCCAAATAAATGTAGGTTTAGTTCAAAAATAATTAAAGAAAACTTATTCACATATTATAATTTTATAATAAATGCGGAGCCGGTTTTATGTACCTACATTTCATTTTTGAGATATTTAAAAAAAAAAATTAAAAAAATTGTATTGGCACAATTTTTTTTTTGTTGGTCATTTGCTACTTAACATTTTATGCGCCTTAGCTTTTGCAAATATATCAATTATATGATTCAAATCAATATAATTCAAAATTTGTTTCTCAATTGAAATAATGGTTAAATTAGTGAGGATTTCTTGCCCCATTGACGATCGCAGATAATATTTTGTCAGTTTTAATTTTTAGAAGCTTGATACAAGGTTAACACAATTTGCAGGCCAATAAACTCGGAAAAGGTTCTAGCAAAATTTGTTGTGCTATGTTTTTTTTGTTTAAAAAAAATTGGGGTTTGCAATTTCATTCAGTGGCATTCACGCTTTACATTGATTAAGGTTATGCATTTATAACATATATATTTATAACATATATACTTTGTTTGTCTACAACATTTCTTCCAATTGAAGGCAGTCGTCGAATACTACATTCAGTGTTAAAATCCAAAAGAAAAGAGGATATCTCTCGATACTCATTCAATTGAGAAAATCGCTCTTATATCGCACATTGTTAGTATTTTTTTTTTGGAAGAACCTTATTTTTATGTCTCATCTCATCAATTTTTATAAATTTATACAATTTAGCTCGTTTATTTTTTTTGTTTTCTTGTGATATACAAATTTTTGCATATGTATGGCTTTCTGAAATGAATTCAATGTTTTTCTTTATAATATGCACATCAAATTTATTAGTCTCAGTTAAAGGTGATAGAAGAATATGCATCCATTCTTCAAACAAAATATGAGTCAACAGCTATAAAATAGCAATATCCTTCGTGATGTATTTCTGAATATTCTATGCAAAGGTCACTAATAAAGTTTAATGTACTTTTTGATGCCTGTCTTTAACTCATAATCAATTGATCCGTCAAACTAAACTTCAATGGTTATATACAATATACATATTAGCATTATCTGAAAAAGAATTGTACCAAAATAATGATACTTTGAATTTTACCAAAATCAATTCTTTTACAATAGCTTCATAATTGATTTGCTATCTTTCTACGTTTTTAGAAAATTAAACCATTTTTGTATTGTGGCCACAATATATTTTTATTTATGCACTTATATTAATTTTTCAAATCTTACAAATTTAAAAAAAACTTTATATTTCAAATAATGTTTTAATTTACCCTGTAATAGCAGTGGTTGTAGTTGTTGTAGTTGTTGTAGTTGTTGGAGTGGTTGTAGTTGTTGTAGTTGTTGGAGTTGTTGTAGTTGTTGTAGTTGTTGGAGTTGTTGTAGTTGTTGTAGTTGTTGGAGTGGTTGTAGTTGTTGTAGTTGTTGAAGTGGTTGAAGTGGTTGAAGTGGAAGAAGTGGTTGTAGTTTTGTCGCAGTTTCCTGGATGTCCACCTCCATGATGTTCACCTCCATGATGTTCTGGTTCGTGATGTTCTGGTTCGTGATGATTTTGTTCATGATGTTCTGCCTCACGATGTTCAATACGCCTCAATATAGGTAGGAAGAAAGATGACCCTTCAGGTACAACCTATTATCGATGTAAGAGAAAATTAATAATTTCAAATTTAATACTATAATTATTTTTTTCTATAAATTACTTGAAGTACAATCACTGCAATAACAAATAGTAAAAAGAACTTCATTTTGATATTAATAATATTTACGGAAATTTGAGCGGTATTTATACTAAAAAAAAAATATATGAATATTTGGTATTGTGAAAATCATACGATTTTAAATGACCAATCAGAATTTTTATGCCCATTTGAATAAATAAAAATTCTAAATTTGTTCGCAAGAAAAAAATGTTTAAATTTTATTATTATTATGTAGAAATACTTGGTTAAAATGTTGTAATCTGTCTACAAGAAATTATACGATTAATTCTGAAATTCCACCATAAAATGGACATTATTATTGAAAGTGACTAAATGACATAAAATTTTATGTAATATAAACCGATTTTCAACAGACTATATTACATAATTTTTTTTTCTTTTAATTTTCTCTTAGTCAAAAGCTTCAGAAGGCTTCTAATGACCTTTATTAAGATTATGTTACCCCCGGTAGGACCAATTTTTAATAAAATACGTTTTAATCCTTTTTTTGCCTTTATCAAAATATCAAAAAAAGCTTATATGTAATAAATTATTTATGTTCTCTAGCCACTGCCATTATTATTCGCTTTAAGTTATCGTGTTCTTATAGCTATAGTTACGGTTCCTCATGACCAATTAAGGAATCTTTAGACAATTTGGAATCATTAAAGCCTTAAGTATATGATTATTTCATATTTTGGATATTTTGCATCTGTTATTCCCTCCTTCAGTTACGCTACAACTTTATAAACATATCCAGTGCTGCATTCGTTGCACCTCGTGCATTTCTCATGGTTTTATATATTAAAAAGGTCTCAACCAGGGGTTGAAGCGTTGACGAATTTTTTTCATCGATACTGACGTTAGGAAACTTATCAGATACTCGCTATAGCTTTATCGGTGCCGCATATCCAGTGTTATATAATCTGGTTGCATGTTTCTCATTAATAGTTATATTTTGATCTGCATTACTCAATAATATTTATTTCTATTTTTTATTTTGTCATCAGCGCAAAATTCAGCGGACGCTGATTTCAGCGCCGCTGTGGAGATAATATAAATTCAAAATTTTAGCGCGCTTTTCACATTCTTCAGATTCAGATTCTTTATTATTTTCAGTATAGAAAAAAAATTGTTCTCAGGTAACTTATGTGCACGAGAGCGTATAAGCGCAGTTCTATATACCATATGTATATAAATTCGAGTTCGCTACGCTCTGTAAATTGTATGAATAAAGAATTTTTAAGCAGCCAGCGCCGGCTCTACAGTACGGCAAGCCCGGCAATTTTACGGGGACGCCGCAAAAATTTGGGGCGCCGTTAGTATTTTATATATAAAAAATATATGTACTTTTACGTATGGGGCGCCGTAAACATATACATTTATACATGTAACATGTCAAAAACTAAAATGCTGTGGGGCAAACAAGCATGTTTATTGTTGATGCATAAATATCTCTGAATTTTGTTCCAAAAATGAGAAAATTCCTGATATATAGAAAATCGACCCCAAGGAGTCCATTTTTAATACTCTCAACGTTCTTAGACAACCTATTAAAGGCGCTGTAGTGTAAAATTTTACAATTTTTTTTTGTACTGCAGCAACCTCAGAAATGAATTCTTTGATGCTTCCAATAAGTCGGCTTCAGCACTTTTTCTGAACATAAGGACCCGTAAGGACCATATAATGACGAACATTTGCAGCAAAATCATATTTATCAAAATTCTTCCAATTTTCTTAAAAATTAAAATTGGAAATTACTCACAATTTTTTAAAAAATGCTTGAAAAAACAAGCTGCCAATGGATTGGTACGAAGAAGGGCAGTACCACCGAAAAATCAAAAACAGAAAAAAAATTGGAACCCAAGACAAAAAAAACGAAATGTTTGTATGTTTATTTTTGTCAAAAAAAATTCTGTGTCTTTTGGTATAACGACTATCAAAATTTTTTCAGATACTGTAAACGCTCCAATGGAAGTATTGCAATATTTGCATCAAAATAAATTTCACACATTTATGCCAAATCTATGGATTAGTTAAAGAATATATGTTACTATTCCAATGTCAGTGGCAACAGGAGAAAGAAGTCTTAGTAAGCTAAAGTTAATAAAAACATATCTGCGAAATTCAATGACAGAAGATCGTTTAAATGCATTAGCAATTATATCTATTGAAAATGATATCGCGTATTCTTTGAATTTAACAGAGCAAATAGATATATTTGAAAAAATAAAAGCGCGAAAAAATTTGATTTAATTTTGGATTAATAAAAAAGTGATTTTGGATTAAAAAAAAGTTTTTTTTTTTTTACATATATAGGGGCGTTTAATAAGAGTTTTCCGGGGCGCCACGTACCCTCGAGCCGGCCCTGTAAGCAGCATATACCATTAAGCCTTTATTTACAATTTCCGTGAATTGAATTAATACAAAAATATATTAGTTTCTAGTTCTAATTATCAAACGAAAAAATATAAGAAAAGAAAAATCAATCGCAATTTCGTTTTTTGTTCTATCAATTTTCGACGCGCGTAACAAAAATCAAGTATTTCTTTCTCGCTCTTCCTTGCTATATTTAGTACTAGTACAGCATGGCGTTGAATGAATGTGTGAAGAAAATCTGGTACTTACTAACATTCCATCGCAATTACCAGGGGTTATGTTTATGCGCGCACATTTAAACCAGTTTAAATGACTATCTACTATGCTCCCTCCTGTGTTAGTGAGTGAGATAGCTAGTGCTTTAAACCAGTTTAAAAATGCGCGCATAAACGTAGTCAGTAGATTACTTATCTCATCGGTAAAAGTCTACTTTGTGCATTACGTTGGTAATCTTCTTTCTGAGAAAATGTCATTGGCAGGCCTGCGATAAAGACTTTTGGAAGGGTAGGGCTTTGATATTTTTGTGCGACCAAAATTAAATATAACAAAAAAAATACAGAGAGATCAAAAATTAAGATTTCGATACAAAAGCGTCAAAAATAGAGATTTCTATAGTATCGGTATCGAAAAATACTATTTCGATACTTCGATACCGATACCATTTAAAAGTATCGCAGCCCATCTAAAAAATTTTTTTTTGCATCATTCTTTCGAAACAAAATTTATTGTTTAAAACGACGTAGAATTTCATCAAACGTGTAAAACTGGCTAAGATATCCAAGATACTTTAGCATTTCCATAAAAAATTTAGGTGTATATATGAATAAGAGAAATTAAGTCTTCTATTTATACTGACCAATAGCCCGTTTAGTATAAAAGGAAATACTTAATATCTCTTTTCAGTTTAAAGAAATACCTTTACTCCGTTAAAAAAAATCTTGATGCTACGGACAAACTATAGTGAGATAAACCGGATTAACGAAAGTGATTTAAGCGAAATAAATAACCAATTTTTATTATTTTTTGGCAAATAAGATGTATTTGATATCAATGAATGTAAATAACACATACTTCGCTATGATGCCGGTCGGGATGCCGGTAGACGAGAGAAATATTCAGAATTTAAAATATCTCATACATCTGTCGCTAGCATTAAAACACATTCGTTAATCCGGTATATCTCACTAGTGTGTCCGTAGCAATACTGTTTTTGAGTTCTCTTCCTTATTTTCTTTTTTTTTTTAAAGAGTAAAATAAGGACATAAAAATATATTTATTTTATTTTTTCAGAAATTACTCTACTTTCCTTTGAAAAATATTGGTTAAATAAAAGAAATTACAGATAATTCGATAGACATTTAAGCTCATTAGTTTGTGTTTCCAAGTTTATTTGAATTTTACGTCTTTTTCGAGGAATTTCTTGTTTGTTATTAAGTAAAATAATAAAAAATATTATGGAAACAAAAAAGTCTGTTAGTATTACTATTTACTTTGCATTAAAAAGAAAATCTTGGCAATTATTTCTCAAGACTTTGCTTATTATTATTATAAATAGGCAATCGGTTTTTAAACGCGTATTAATTTATATTTACAATTTATAATACATATTTGAATAGAATATTCAAATACTGCAGACAAATGTTTTGTATTTTATGTACGAATTGACACAACGACTGAAATTTTATGTTATACAATATTATGTAATTATTATGAACGAGAATTTTTTCTTTTTGCTTATAATATTTCTTTTGAAATGCAAAGAACATATAATGAGATAAAGTATAATTTTTTTTTACCATTATTGCGATTAAATAGAAATAAAGCTTTTGAGAATAAATATAATTAGTATTCCAATAGAAACAATCTAAAATAATATGAAGTCTACAATTAGGAAGTTGTGTAAATTTTTGTGTGTATTTGAAATTGTGTCAATATTTAATTTATATTTATTATATACGTAAAATGAACTTCTTTAGAATATTACGAATACCCATCAGAAATATTATAATAATAATTAATTAAATAATAATATATTGAAACACAGTAAATTTTATATGTGAGGTATTTTAAATATTGATTGAACAGATGGTTTTTATTACATATTATTAATTATAACTCTTCGGCTGAGAGTTAGACCTTATGTATATGTCGTTAAGGTCTTTTTTCCTTTCAAAGAAAAATGGATGTGCGACAAAACAACTCTCAGCCGACGAACTATGTTCCAGATTACGATATGTGAACACAGTACACATTAGATAACACTATTTTGCACTGTTTGTTGATGTATTAGCTTACAATATTTTACAATACTTGATATTTTTTCTCATTACTTAAGCGAATCCTAAGAAGAAATATTGTCAGATGCGCAAAAAACTACTTAGTCAAGAAGATGAACTATAGGCTATTATTAAGATGCGAAAATCAATGCAGTGTGCTCTACTAACCATATTTATCCACTTCTAGAGTATTCCAGTATTACTGACTTTTTCCATAAAAATCGTTTTTAAAATCAATTTTCCTTCATAGCGATATACGATTCACGGCTTTTGCGCTTTATTTTCCAAAAATTATCAGTCCATCAACTTTTAAATTTGAAAAATAAAATGTATGAAGTACTAACAAAGATTCTATGAAACACCTAACGGTATTTTGAATTTAAAATAAATTATATAAATTAAGGGAGTAATTCAATAAAACATTTGTGTACGAATACTTTTGTGTCATTTTGTTTTTTAGCTGAATTTTCATATTAATTTTTTTCTCAGATTCTGTTTGATTTTTGTTAATTTTTTTTTAACGTTACTGTACTCATACTACTAATATACATAATCAATAAAAAATAAAAATAATATTTCTGAAAAATATAATTGTGTTTTTTTTAAAAAAAAAATAATTGGTACGAATATATTTTAGCCACCGTAACTATAGGATTTAAGCAAACGAGATAGCTCAGTGGACAAGACGGCAGAGAACAAAAATGATGAAACATTATAGCTACTATTTTTTTTTTTTTAAATTTTATTTTTTAAATCACGTTTATTTTTTTATCTAGGTTCTAGAAACATTTAATTTTTCCATGAAGAAAAATAAAATAAGTTTAATTTAATTCTACACAACAAAAAATACTATAAAACACTATTAATTTGTTTCTATCTTACTAATCTCTGTTTTATAGTGTAGATTATTAGCAGAACATCTTAAAAACACAAAAACGAAAAAATCAAAAATATTTCGAAAATATTTTAAACTATTTCGTATTTCGGTCGCGGGGACCTTTAGTGAAAAAAATTGGAAAAAATAAGTTATATATTTATGTTTTTTTCTCCGAATTCAATTTTAATGGTCAATATA
>JAABKK020032962.1:0-15094 GCA_011634745.2 Catotricha subobsoleta
TTTGTTTGGAAGTAGCACTGGCGGTAAGTCAAATACGATGTCAAACTAATTTTAGGTTCGATAAACCTATCGGGAAAGAAACGCAAAATATCAACTGAACCCAGGTATCAACTGAACCCAGTCTACCCTACTTCAAAAAAAAAAAGTGTCATCCAAACTTAAAAGTTGTTTGCTCTTATAAATGAGACTTACATCTAAATTTTTTGCCTATTAATCATATTCCTTTCTTATTTTTTGATGACCACAAAAGATATTGAAGTGAACACATGTACTACACTTGTACAAACGCGAATCACAGTAGATGTTAAACGTTATTACAAAAAAAACTTATGCGGGGCAAACAAACATTCTTCTTACTCCTACACATATTAATCATGTTTCTTCTAGCCATATTATAAATAAATAAATTTAAAAGATATTAAATGATTTATTTAATAGAAATTTAATGATAACCTGTCTTTTTACTGGTATTTACCTAAAGAAATATAAATAAATAATAATAATCTCATGTAAAAAAAAAATATGGTATGAAATTTCATTATTTTTTACACAAAGGATGTAGTTTGTAGATGATTCTTTTACATACATTTATCGATATTACTACTGCAGATAAATCGAAAGCAAAAGTAAGGTATGACACATAATAAATATTAGAACTTCCTTTACATAGGAAATGAAAAATTAAATTGCCTATCCAAAAATGGAAATGGCCAAAATAAAGTATATTCTGTTTAGTTGTGGTCAGTTATTTTTAAAAATTAACCATCTGTTATTTTCACATTAACGCATCTTATAGTTTATTTACACTTGACTGCGCACACTTGTACTGCTCATTCATTAATTCAATAATTTGAGGTTTTATTCTGCTATATGGGTGTGTATAATGTATATACATACTACAATCTACACTTAAATTATACAAAAATGCAAAACTTTTTTATAATTGCATGAAATACAAGAATTGAAAAGAAAAAAAATTCATTCAGTTTTTTTAGTTGGCTATCATACGCTTATAAATTTAATGTTTTACACATAATAAATAAATGTTGCAATTGACGTTAAGTACTCACTTGACAGTGATTATAGCTTTTTCTTAAGTTCTTAATATAAAAAATATTTAGCCTATATGTTGAAGAAAATAAAATTCTTCATCTTTTGGTAACAATCCTTACAAAAATGAAGTTGTGCACCAATCCATTGGCAGTTTATCCTTTTAAATATCGTCTTCATTATATCGTAAAAACAAAATGTTTATTTTCAATCATGAATAAGACACCAAAGTCCAATAACTACAGATTTCTTTGTTCAGTGTATAGCTACCTAAAGGCTCCAAGAGATTACAATACAAATTTGAGCGCGGTAGATCTTTTCGTTCTGAAGTTATGTTTGATAATTTCGTTAATTGAAAATTTAAGAAAAGTTGAAAAAAAGCGAACTTTAAAAAATCATAACTTCTAAACGAGAATCGTAATCTCTTGTAGCCCTTAAGTAGCTACTGAACCAACAAAACTTTAGATATTTGATATTGGTGGATTTTTGAAGATAAAAATGCAAAAGACTACATTTTGCTTTGCCAATATAAGAAGACGAAATTTCAAATAAAAATGTTTCTTCTACATTATTATTCCGTACACCCAACCGAAGCTTTTAGGTGCTATTATTAGCTGCTTTCTATTTGTTTGAAGAAGTGAAGAGTCATCAGTAGCGTCTATAATCAGTAAAAGTGCAGCTATTTACATACAAGGATTGTTCTATTTAACTCTTCACTTCAATTGAATGTCATTATAGTAGTCTTTCAATAGAAATGTATGTAAAATAAATTAAATTGGATGAAAACCGATGGATACTAAATAGTAGTAGGTATTAGTAGGTATTAGTGGATAGTAGTGGAGTGTATTGAAGACTTTAACTGACGAACTGCGCAACATGAAAACTTTGTGTAGTCAAACTGATAAGTATTCTTAAGTTAATTTGCTTACGCCAAATCCGCTATAAGTTAAAAAGTCGTATGGGACAATGCCATTGCAAAGTTAAAAGCCGTATCTGTTCAAAGAAAATATTTTCATGTTTTGATGTTTTTAACATCTATAAAATCAAAAAGTTAAAATATTTTTTTTAGTGGAGATACGGATTTTAACTTCGCAGTGGCATTGTCCCATACGCCTTTTTAACTTATAGAGGCAGAATAGAACAGCCTATCTTCGGTGAAGAACTTCACTTCTTCAGACAAATAGAAAGCACCTACGGTATATTTCATTTAAAAAAGAAAATCGCTCCACCCGGTGCGGTGTGTTACTTGGCAACTATGTACAACCTTTCGTATTTTAGCCATAATGAAAAAAACTACAATTTTACACACTACATAATAATATTAGAATAGAATTTAAAAATTGATACTTATTCATAATGTTTACGTTTCTTTATTATTATTGTTATTATTTTTTTTTTTGTTTTTTAATTATTATATTCTATATTAATTAAAAATAGCCGACTGAACTTAAATAATAATAGATATTAAACTGCGTAACCTTAATAACATTTAAATTTGTTCCATTTTTTTATTTTTTTTTAATATTTTCGTAATAACGAAGTGTATATTTTATATTGTTATGGCATTGAATCGCCACGAATCACGAGAAGGTGCAAAGTTGTAACCTTTGACTGTTTAACTGCTTAACGTCTACATTTAGAATTTTTAATTAATTCTTCTTTTTTTTTTTTTTTTGTTTTGTATTCTATGCGCTATTGTGTTTTTTTTTTTATTTAATTTTTTTAAATTTTTATTTTGTTATTGTTCCAAAACACCCACAAAATACTCCCAGTGATTATTTCAATTCATTCATATATAAATCGTATGTATCTCTGTTTTTCCTCATTTATTAGTATTTAAATGCAGATTGAAGAATTTTAATTAAAAATTATAAACGCTATAAGTATTTGGTTATTATAAATACTTCATATAAATTTTTGTTTCCGTTGTTTATATATTTTGACTATAAAAATATCACAGAAAGCTAAAAGAAGCGGCAGCCATGTAGAAACTATAACTTGAAATCGCGTGCACTTAATTTTTGGATACGTTTATTTATATATGTAATATATTTGAAGAATAACAAAACAATATTATGCGGTTAGTAGGTACAATGCTTAAATAAAATCAATAATTACGTTATTAAATATTAATATCTGATTAAATTTTCCGTAAAATTGTATTTTTTTTTTGTTTTTAATGATTTTTATGTATTTCTATTTAGATAAACAGATACATTCATCATACTATAAACAAGCCCCTTTAATGGGATTGTAATTTCAATAAGTATATTTTTAATAAGCAATTATTTATTCTTCATTTCTTGTTCTTTAATTTCCATTCTTTCTTATTGTACTTTTTACTAATATATGTTTAAAATTCTTCATCCATAAAACTCGATGACCTTCGTATATATATACCGAGTATTGCTTAAAATATTTTGCTGGTATAGTACATAGTTCTGTATTAATATATGATTGGGAATATTTGGTTGTGTTATCTGCTGTATTTTATATCTAAATTGAAAATTCATATGGCTACCAGAGATAAAAATAATCATGATTATTTCAATAATAATCATTTTGTCTATAATATCGTTGATTATAATCACATTTTTTAATTAAAATTGAAATTGTTGAACAATTTGAAATATTTACTCAAAAATTATTGAAAATTATATTATTCTAATTAATAATAGACTATAAGATTAAAAATAAAAGAAGAATTTCTTTCGTTTAATCTCATTTGGTCCTCAAATGGTTTATATACAAAAGAATTTAAAGTTAAATGATTTGCTATTTAACCCATTTATGCGTACATCAAAATTAAATGTAGTTTCAGTACAAAATAAGAACACATACAAATTGGAATATCTACAGTGTGTTAAATTATGTTTTCTTTCTTTAATCTAAAAGATATTTTGCAAATAGATGATAAAAAATTTAATTAGTTTGCTTGATTTTTTGATTTAATTCCCGACTGCCGAAGTTAACTCCCTCGCTTCATTAAACCATAGCAACAAATCAAACATATATGATGATTAAAAACCTTTATGTGAAGCAATTAGTTCGATAATTATGTTTTTATAAAGTACAAATATTTAATAAACAGTTTTTAATTAAGAATTTGTAATAAAATGTTGATTTGATTTGGAATTAGTTTTTATTTTAAATAAAAATATGCTTAGCCCTAAATGAAAAGTTATTTTAAAAATCATAACGATCAAAAACGTCTATTTAAATTAGCAAAATTTAAAAACTGTGCACAATCATAACTTAAACCTCAAGTGAAATGTAAAAAGCATGTCTTTTAAATCAGAAAATGTAATTTTTAATATTATTTTTAATTTTTATTATAATCAATTTTTTCGCTTATTTGTGCACGTAGAGAAACATTTTTTTTTTTATGAAATTAAATTTAAGGGACCAATTGAGGTTTTGTGGGAATAAGTTTTTTAATTTATAAAAAACATATAATTTATTTACAATTTCTACATTACACTATTTTATCACATAGGTACGTAGTATGCATTTGGGCGTATTGCTTAACTGTCTTGTTGTAATAATACAATAAAATGCGTTCATTGCAATATTTTTTAAAATTAAACATTTTTTTGATTTTTAATAATTAATTTTGTTGTTGTTGTTTATTGCGCGCTATCTATTTATATGTTCTTAATCTGAAGTGTCAAAGATGCAGTACACCTAAGCCGAACAAATAAAATAATACAAACCGATGCGCAGAAACCAATTTAAATAGAGGCTCATGTGTGTAAATGAAACAGACAGTGCGAATACAAACGCATGTGTTAGAACTAGACGGTCGATGCGCATGTATAGGCCACTAGCAAGAGGCGTGGCTAATGTCAAAAAGCAAAGTGCTGTGGGGCAAACAAACATGTTTATGCATAAATATATCAGAGGTTTGTTCCTAAACTGAAAAAAGTGCTTAAGCTGACTTATAGAAAATCGACCCCAAGGAATCCATTTTTAATACTCACGATATTCTTAGGCATTCTTCTGAGGGAGTTGCAGTACAAAATGTAAAATTTTGGACTACAGCGCCTTTAACGGGCTGCCTAAGAACTTCGAGATTACTAAAAATGGCTTCGTTGGGGTCGATTTCCTATAAGTCGGCTTAAACAGTTTTTTCATTTTTAGAACATAAATCCGAGTTATTTATGCATGAACATGTTTGTTTGCCCTCCAGCACTTTGTTTTTTGACATTAGCCACACCTCGTGCTAGTGGCCTATTTTGGTTTGGTTTAGGTGTACAACTCACGCATTAATTTCTGATAATGATATTGAATGCGCTATGGTAAAATGTAGAAAACCAAAATATTTAAATCACGTAGGATGCCTAGTTGGAATGACATAAACTAATATTTATATAACTAAAAATGAAAAAATTTCCGCGGAATTTATGCCTTTAGAGGATTTGACAAGGATTTGACCCCCAAAATGACGTCATTTTGATTTTTTTAAATGCCTTATCATTATTCATTAAGGTATGTTCAAAGCCTGTCTGAAGTCAAAATTGAACGCCACATACGATGGAGATTGTTTGGAAAATATGAAAATTCGAAAAATGCATGAAAATTATGGTTTTTCCGACCAAAAAAATCAATTTTACAACGATTTAGGCTTTTTTAAGGCTTTTAAAGACCTATTAGAATATTGATTGGGAGAAGATTTTTGTAAAGTGATGCTTCCTGAAAATTGGTTCCAATTTTAGGGCACTAGCTTCTTCCTGAGTTGAGATATTAATGCTTAACTAAAATTCAAAATGGCGGCCATAACTTCCGTTGCAACGCTCCGATCGTCGGAGATGGATGGATGGATGACAAGAGGTGAGTCAAAGACTCAGCATGTAGGCCGCAAAGGCCCGTTATGCATCCCCATTTTTTTTTTTTTAGGTAAGGAAAAACAGCCTGGTCGATTTTTTTTTATTTTCACATGATCGGGTCTCAATCTCTGGTCCCCCGATTGCCGGGGACTTTTGTAAAAATAAAACTCCTACACCAACACCCACTACACATAAGCAAAATGGCTTGCTTCTAATAATTTGATGAAAAATATGGTCGACGACCATATTCGTCATACAGAGATTCTTAGTTAGATGACGCTTTTAAATCTTTGAAAGCAACCATACTGCTGACCATAAAGGAATACTTACTAAAAATAATATATTTAGCTGACGCATAATTTGAATTTTATTTTTCACAAATATAGAATATGTTATAAATTCTGTGAAATCTTATGGTCCCAATATAATAATATTGAATAATTTTAAGCCAGTCACTAAAATTTAATATTGGAGCCACTAATCCAGACGTGCACCCGAGGGTGGGGTGTGGTGATGGAGGTGTATCCCACCCAACCGAGGTTTATCGAGTTTGGTTTTGTGGGCTATTCTCGAGTTTGGTTTTGTAGTACATTAGAAATCTCAACAGCACTTTAATTAATAATTAATTTTATTTGTCTGTCAAATTGTTAATCATTATCACCCTGTTGATATTTTTTATGTGCAGGAATTATTCATCAGTAATTAATTCTTAGAATTATTCGGTGAATTATTCCTTTGCATTTTTCCTCTTAAAAAATTCAAAAAATGGATAATGAATTTTTCACCAATAATTACCTGAAAATGTAGAAAACATTGAAATGTATCTAAATATAAAAACAATACATATTTAATTTTTATATTTTCTCCATAGGTAATGATCAACCTAAAATGCGAGTATCGACATGAAATGACATCTCAAGTGTAAAAATCTACTCAGAAATGTCATTTCTTGTTCAATTCGTTTGCAAAAATGCTATGCATTATTCCAACCCTGATTATTATTAAGTAAAAACGCAATAGAGGTTAAACATGAAACGGCAACATTGAATAAATTCATTTATTTTTATTTTCTTTCTAATACGCCCAAAAGTATGCAATCATAGTTATATTATATGCAAATAATAATACCACGTGGTAGTACGTTTTTTTTTTCATATAATTTTTTTTTTTTTTTTCTAATACCTATAAACGAAAAGCAGTTGGTGTTACTGTATAAAATATTGGGTAAGAAAATCGTTTTCGTTCAGTGCGAGAGTAATATTCGTGCCAGTTTGTCATATCCAAAAAAACTGTCATCAGGTGAAGGTTTTGCGCAAATTTTATTGAAATAGAAAATATTTTCGTTTTATTCTGTTTAATAACTCTTTTAAGAAGTAAAAGTGAATTAAAATTTATCTGAAGTGCATAAAAATTATTACAACATAGAAATTTGTTCATAATTTGTGACATAAATAAGGTAAATACGGGATATATAGAAATGATTTGTTATGTAACCACCACCGTCAGTGAAATTCATGAAAAAAAAAAAAAAACTCAAGGATAATGTTATTTAATATTCTAAAAGGAAAATCAATCTTTTAACTCTCGTCTTCAATTAAGTATTTATTTGAAAGAAAAAAGAAAAAAAATATTTCTCATTGCATTGCGTGTTATATAGTTTGTCCTGTATTTTATTAACTTGTTGTCTAGTGACGTGTTATGGTTACCCACAGATAATCATCAATTTTATTAAGTATATATTTGTAGAGTGTTTCGAATACATTACACATCAAGTATAAGTAATTCGCATTTCACCACTTGCATTTTGTAAATTTTTTTTTCTTTACCTGCTAGCCTACATATTAATATATGTAATATGTATGCCAAATACACAAAATGTATAATTGGGGAGTGGTGTAGAATTTATAAATTGGATTTACCGCCAATTACATTTAATATAAATATTTCAGTTAATCGATCAACATTTTCGTCACTTTTCACTAAAATCGTACCCGAATATGCTCAATTGACAATTAAACACTTATAAATCATAAATTCATTTGTAACAAAAAGTTTCATTAGAAAAGCAAAAGTTAGGTTAAGTCATTGTTTCATAATTACTACTCGAAAAATGAGTAATGTGAAAAAAAATGCAAATTGTTTATAAATCGATCGAAAGAAATACTTATATTTTTTGATGTTTATATTTATTTAACTTACGTTAAATATCAAATTGTAAGTATTTTGTATTTATTTACTTTATACATTGACAATTGTTTATTTATCTGTTCGTGTGTCATTAATACGACAATCATGATTCAAATATTTTTCAATGTAATGGAAACAAAAAAAAAACAAACACAAGAAGAAATATTAAATTATAAAATTCTTTTCCAGATAAAGATACTTTTATAATCTGGCTCATGATTTGACATTTAACCCATTTTGATAAATCGACAAAATTGAACATTCCATTTTCACAAGCAACATACTAACACCAGCTTAACTTGTTTAAAACTAATCTCTATAACGAAATTAGTCATCATATGAATAAAATAAAACTTGAATGTAATGATAAATATTTTACATTTGGACAAGCCTCTCTTTCTTCAATTTTTCTGCTGTTTTAATTGTTGGTGTCGGGAAAAATTATTTAATATAAAGATTTTTTTATTTATTGACTGAAAATAAATATAAATAAACAAACTTTTTACAAATCAACATATTTTGCGTAGACTAGAAATATTTTTTTTTTTATATATTTCGTATTGATAAGCATTTATGACTTAAGACACATTTATTTTTCATTAGAGATTACAGTCGATTTTGTGTGGCTACAAAATATTCTAATATTGAAGGAAAACGAATTAATCTTATGTCACTGTTAAAATCATTAATTTAAATGAATATAGAATTGGGTGAATATTGTCAAAATTGATTTTATAAGATTATATTTGTTTGTTTGTTTATTTTTTTTCATGTAACTATTACTTGAGGCTATTAGAATCAAACACCGCTAATTTCAATTTTCTTTATTTAGACGTAAAACATTTGTTTTTGTATTGGAATACAGTGGCGTGGATAGCCCGGGATAATGAGCAACCCATAGCAATAGGCTGGAGTAGCTAAGCAACCCATAGTTCAAAATAAGTTTTTCACATAGCGCGATTTCTCTTGCAGTTTGGATGAAAATAGTTTTTTTTTCACTTTTTCAAAATACGATTTTCACATAGCGCAATATTCCGTATCTAACTTGTTTTTACACGTAATGTGGAATTAGCGGTGTTTGATTCTTTGATTCTTGTTTTGTACGATTAATATTTTTTAAAAACATAATTAGGGAAATAGATTCTTATACACGAAATTACTACCGATATTACTTTTCTACTTATTTTTTGTAAATCTTAAGTTCGTTTTTCTTTTGGGTTCTATACAATATATATCTTATTAACTAATAGATATTTTGCCATAGAAAATGGTTAAAAATAACTTCAAAATACATTGTCAGTTAAATATCATTTTTTTTTCTGCCAAATGCCAACACTCTTTTCGTCACGTTGTTGTTGTTATTTACTCATATAAGATATCTTTGTCTGTAGTTCTAAACCCCGTGACTATTAAGTCATATTTATCTTTAATACACTACACACTGATAAAAGAATGAAAAAGAATGATATTGCAACGCAAATTAAGTAATATTTTTTTATTAAAAATTTAAAACAATTGAAAATTCAATTATCAGAGATTTAATGAAAAAAATAAATAAATAAATATTTCCTAATTACTAATTAAATATTAACTTAAATATATTTTTTTAATTACACCTTTTATAGTTTGAATGTGTTTTGGAATGTGTACGATGATGAAAGTTTAATGAGAATATGTTAACTCTTGATTATTTCCATATGCTCTGTTCATTAATATTATTCTTTTTGCGCTGTTTACTATTTAATAATGACACCAAAACGAACAAATTTAATTTGTCCACTGTCAATAAAGCGAAATATTTTGTTATAGAATTCAATCAAATTCATGCAATTGGGATTGGGATTTTGTTGTTGTTGTTTTTTTTATTGGGAAAAGCTAATTGCGTTTTAAATTTTGTATACTTTTACAATTTAAATTTTCAATATCGCTTTAGTTTAGGTATACTTTTTGTGTACCATGGAAATTCGTTTTTGAAACAAATTGTATACCTACACCTTCCAAGGTATAATTTTTGTGTAACTTTACCTTCCAAGGCATACTTTTTGTAAAACTATACCTTCAAAGGTATACTTTTTGTATAACTATACCTTCAAAGGTATAGTTTATTTTAATTATATTATATGGTATACTTTATATACCCTGCAAGGTATATATAATATATAACTTGCAAGGTATTTGAAGTATACCATATATAGTATTTTTTTTGCAAAAAAGTATACTTTGGAAATTATACACATGTTCCAAAAACGAACTTCCATGGTATACAAAAAATATACCTAAATTGACCACTAGGCAGAGAGGCACCGGGTTCTGGTTGGGTTCGGAGGTTCTTATATCTTTTGTGTATAATCATGTCTGTGTATTAATGAATAATCCCTTAACAGATAGATAATAGACCTACTTAAAAACATATATTTTAAACAAAAACCATAAAATTCTAATTGAAACTAAGTATAATTGGTACAAAAAAAAAATAATAGGTACGAATAATTTTTGATAAAATTACTTTCCACTATTTTTGATAATTGAATATAATGATTTATGATTTATAAATCTCTCTTCTCTTGAATTATAATGTGATATGAAAATATTTCTCTTTAAACAATTTCTCTATAACAAAATTATATTTATGTATTTTGGGTTAAAATATTATTAAAAAAAAAACTATTCAGTGCTCGTAGTTTAAAACTTTTAAAATAAAAACCACATTATATATATAAAAAAAAAAAATATTTTAACTAATAGTTTCGTGTTCGTCGATCGTTTCGCATATATATATATTTAGTTAAGTCGGCAATTTGATCACGACATACAACCTTACCGGATTGATCGCGTTACGTTAAAAATAAATTCGTTCAATTTCTTCAATAAAAGAAAAAGAGACGTCAAACAGTAATTTATCAACATTTTTATTGTTGGTAACATTTAAATCGTAATTTGTGTGGTGTAGTCTCTATAAGCAATTGAAAATCAATACTGAAAGGTTTTGTGCTTAAAGTACTTGTGAATATAGTTTACGGTTCAACCTACATTTACATCTGATTTTAAAAATTGACCTACATTTATATAAAAAAAAAATTATTACATAAAGTGATTATCATAATTTATTGTGTTTTTTTTTTTTGTTTTACCACTGGCGTTTCAATTATGACAAATAATAATAATTAGAAGGCCTTTATTTAAATTGGTTATAAATATTAAAGTAAATACTTTTAAGAAAAACTGTGAATTTCAGTATAACTGTGTTGTGAATATTTAAAGGCTGTGATTAAAAAGTATAAATACATAGTTTTTTTTTAATGTCAGTGCATCAAAAATAAATTAGTAAAAAAAAGTTAATGATTTTGAAATTTTTGTCTCTATACGCAATAAAACAAATAAAAATTCTAAAATTTTCTCGAATTACTTTTCATGTTCAATTACATAAATTAGATTTACGGTATTTAGTAAAAAGAAAAATAGAAAACGAAAAAGTAAAAGAACATACGGTGCAAACACTAAATCAATATAAATACCAAACACATAAAAATGTTCATCTCTTAGTTATTAGCAGTGTTCGCAAAGATGATTTTGAGCAATGAACGTAGCCATGGTCAGTTTTTTTCATATAACTTCCAAATAAATTGGAAATTACTAAAATGGTCTTTAACAGAAAATTTCTGATTAGTTACAAAAATAAATCTAAATGTACAAATGCCAAACTCTCTTTTTTTATTTATGCAATAATTGCTTTGACTCTATATGAATGGCAACAGAGATTGAATATTTGTGTGAATATGAATTTATTTCTTATACTAATCAGCATTTTTCTGTAATAAACAATTTCGTTAATTTCCAATTTATTTCGAAGTTATAGGAAAAATTCTGATCATTTGCGTCCATTTGGTCAAAATCATCTTTGTGAACACTGAATATAAGAAATTATTTGAGTTAACTTTTTTAGTAAAAAGAAAAATAAAAATAAACTGAAAAGTTTATTTTTTTGTTTTCATTATTGAGGATTACAATAATTCATAAATATTACGAAAAAAAACAAAAAAAAAAACATTATGTGAATTTTCTATCGTTCACATTATTTCTATTTCTGTAGTTATTTTTTTGTATTGTTCAAATAAAATGCACTTCAATTGACCTCAATATTTACTCAGCACATTTGTTATGTTAATATATTGTTAAAAAATAGTTGTCCACACACAATTTTGTATAAAAAGCCGGTAACGTCAGAGTACCCCCCTGCCCTGCCCCCCCACACACATCCAAATAATAAAATTGTACTTGAAAATTTGTCTCAATATCAAATTACTAAAATCGTGTTTATTGTTATGCAAACACCTATCCGTACGTTACGTACATATATTTATTTATTTATATAATAAATATGAAAATATATTCACGTTTTAATTTTTTTTTTTTTATTTATAGACATTTCTTCTTTTTTTTTTATGTCAATAAATACAAATGGAATAATCAGCTGAGAGGATCAGATCAGTGATTGGCACTTAAATGATAATTATATATGGCAATGTTTAAACATTATTTTAATTGTAATTAAATTGAATGTTATACATTTTTTTTTATAGTAAATTTAGACAATTATTATAAAATTAACTACAATTATGCTCTAGCGCTGAATTTCTATTTTTTATTTTTTTTTTGATGTCATTGAACTTATTCATGAAAAAAAACAACAAAAAAACTGCGTCATTATAGTTTTAAATTGTAAGTTTGTTTTTCTGTTGTTGTTTTTTTTTACGAATATTCTAGTTTTGGACTTAAAAAAAAAAGAAGTCAATTGACGAAATTGGCTGGCGTCTTAATTTTCTTAATTTGATAAGCCTTGTTGTAGTTAATTATAAATGAAATTTGTAATTTCTGACTTTATATGCCATTAGTTTAGCATTTATCTAGTTTTATATGACCGATAATAGCCGCGTATCACATCACACTACAATTTTATCATGTTGTTGAATATTTATCTTGAGTATTGGAATAACTTCTAAAGGATTATTGATCGTACAGAAAATCTGTGTAAGAGCGACTTGTATTTCTGCTTAAGACGTAACATTGTCTCATACATGTCTTATAATTGCTTGATCAATCCTGTAGCAGTTATTTCAATCCTCAAGATAAATAAATATTCAACACGATAAAATTGTAGTGTGGTGTGATAGGCGGCTATAATAGTAACCAAAAAAAAATGCAAATAGTCCGGAAATTCTTTATAGATAATTAATTAGCTTAGGATAAATAAATATATTTAATGTGATGAAACCATAATTAGAAATCAATGGATTAGAATTTAATAATTCCATAATAACATTTATAAAAATATATAAATGCGTAGTGAAAATATTTTTTTTTTATCGCATTGATTAGAGTTTTTGCAATTGTTCTTTCTAATAAAAATGACGCCATTGTTGATGTCATTATTATTGCTATATTTTTCTCATTTAATTATTAACTCATAAAAAGTCAATATACAGAATTGTCTGCTTCCCAAAGAACACTAGAACAACTTTTAGCCAACCGATATCTGGTTTCAGACTGGTTTTATTCACTTTTTTTTTTTTATTATTATTTTTGGTTTTGGTTTCATTATCGACATATATATTCATAAATTATTTTGTTTCTTTCTAACAATTTATTGCTTCAATAGAACTTTGAAGTTATTTTTTTTTTCTTTTCTTTCTGTCTTGTTTGTCTGAATTGTTTGTATTATAAACGGCAGAATCTGTGAGCATTGAATTCAGCCACACCTATCACGTTTTTCGTAACATTTCTGAAGTTTGGAAATTGAATTTCAGCGGTGCCCCATTCTTATAAATCGCATTTTTATAAACAATAAGTATTAAAAAATGAAGCTCTGTACTCTGGTATCGTTATTTGTTTAATCGATTGACAGTTGTTTAAATAAATATAACTTGCGAATATAAAACGATGCTATTAAAATTTGTATTTAATTTCAAGAAATAATAACATTCAAATTAATAGCTAATCTAAATATTATTAAATAATATCTAATTAAAACGGAATTATTAATATACAATACAATGAATAAATGGTATTGTGATCGGATTGTAAACATTTCTTGTTTATTATAGTTATAGACTGAACCCTAGTGAAATTAAAAAAAAAGAAAAAAACATAAAGAAAGATTAAAATGCAAACTATACTTGATTGGTTTCTAATTGATTTTGGGGACATGCTGCTTGTAGTTTCCTTTTCAAAACTGAAGAATGCAAACTACGGTTTAAATTTGTTTCTAGTTAATTAGTGTATGCTTAATGGTTTCAAAGCACACAAAGAAAAATTAGATGTGAACTACAAATAAGTTTATTTCCAAAAACAAAACTAGAAATCTGATATGCTTGTAGTTTTATTTGATTCATAATTTGTTTTTCAAAGCAAACTAATTAATTTCAGTGCTTATCCAAAAACAAACTTGAATATGATTTGTTCTGTAGTTTGTTTTCTTTCAAATTTCACAATAGGATTGGGTCGAAATAAAAACTATTTTTCTTTGCTATTAGGGAACCTAGAAATGCACAATTATTAAATATTATATGGTAGCAAAAATGCATATCTCTGCATATCTTGCTAGTTGCTAAATAAGAAACATAATCGCCAAATTTTCGTTAAAAAAAATAAATAAATAATAAATATCAACACATTTAATCCATCAAACGTCACTATATTCCTTACATTTATATTCTATTATACAATAAAAACAATAAACAAGCGAATTTAGCGATTAATGAATGCGCAAAATAGCTTTTACTTTTTATGTGATAAGACAACAAAACAAAAAAAAAAAAAACCGAAATTTCCAAATAAAAAAAGAATCATAAATGGAGAACTTGCTTTGCTACATAAACACGTTTTTCCAATGAAATATGTTCACAACTTCTCTAATCTCGTATCTTAAAAATAAACATCATGTTTAAGATCAAGATGACAAAAAAAACAAGCTGCCAATTAATTGGTACACGACTTCATTTTTGTAAGAAATTAAAAAAAAAAAAAAAAAAAAA
>JAABKK020032973.1:0-15089 GCA_011634745.2 Catotricha subobsoleta
CTGTTTATCCCACCACGGGGTGTCCTTGCTTGGCTTGGACTCCCTGAGTGGGCATGCTATATTAAAAGAGTCTATTAGGACGTCGTTCAATTTATTGACCGCTGCCTCTATCTCCTCTTGGTTAGTGATAGCGGGTGGGCCCGTTGCAAGCGAGCTTCCCACTTCCCTACTGAATAGATCCCAGTTTGTGTGCCTGGGATTGCTATATAGCACCCTGCAGTTTCTGGCCCCTAATCCTCGAATCCTATTTTTATAAACATAGGGTTCTTGTATTAGGGCTATTTTTGTGTGCCCCATTGACAGAGAGCGACTTAGTAATGCGGTCGCCTCTTTACAATGTTGCAAGTTGATCTGTGTAACGCTGAGATTAGTTATTGCATTAACTGAATCTCCCATTTACTTCTAGTTCACGTCACTAGAACCCTCCATTTGGCTATGTTCTGGAGGTTTCGTCCCGTATGTCAGAAGTTGGGTTGAGGTACCGGGCACCTCTGTCTCAGATGTGACAGAGGGTCCCCCTACCCCTCCCTCAACTACTACTGAGGATGTAGGGACTACATCCTCTGTATTAGTATCAAACGCTTCCCCCCCGTGGTTGCCTCAATTGTGGCTCCCTCGGGTTGGGAGTTCGTTTCTGCTGTAAGAATTTCTTCTCCGCTTGTATTTGCAGCAGGTGGGATTGGTAATGAGCACCTGACCGTACCTGTGCCAAAATGAAGTAGAGATTGATGCCCCTTGATGTACTCAACGGAGTTCACTTCCACTCCAAGTGTTAATCTGGATCCTTGGTCTAGTGATGCACTATCCCATAGGCCCCATAGTACGGAATAATCATGGTATGAAAGACCTTAAATATATATTACTGTATGGTATGCTTGTTATTTTTTTTTCACAAGGGATGGTTTAAAAATTAAAAAAAAAATATCGTCAAACAATGTTTGTGTTTAAATATATTTGTGGTATTTTTACCATAATATTTATGAACATATTCACAATTTATTTGATTTAATTGATTTGTTAAATTCCACTCTGCGTTTATTATTATGCGAATAAGAGGCACACAAAAAACTAATGTGATTAAACATCGTACATATGCTGCTATACGAACAGAGACGCTATAATTAACTCTCGTAAATAACTCTACAAGGTGTCAGCTTTTAAATGTTCACATATTTTATCGCACGCGAATAAGGAAAATAATAACCACCCTGTAGATAGTTGTCTGTCCGTAGCAATATACAGATAAACGTCTGTACAACAATAAGTACAACTATAATAATATAAATTATCAATTCTGTTGCCATAGAAAATATATGTCTGACATAGTTAATTTTTAACAATAAAAAAACAAATTGTAGTTCTAAGATTACAGGAGGGCGTGACAAAATTCAGTGCACGTCAATATCAAACAAATATAATTTCTCGATTCAAATATTTCAGAAACTTGTGATCCGATTTTGATGCTCAACTGGGTCAGTCAGATTACATATAAAAAATGTACATCTTTGACTAAGTGTGAGTAAAGAAAAATAATTTATAAAATTAAGTTGCTTATTAAGTTTAAATAAAAATGAAAAGCTGAAAATGTAAAGTTCATATATTTCTTTTTATTGCCAAAATCAATTAACTAATTTACAACAAATTATTTTATATTAACTCTTAGAATTCTTTAAAATTTTGATTTCATCTTGAAGAAGTTTCAATTCTATTTTGCCATAAGATCTGTTTCACTCAGCTTTGGGGCACTCATTGTTTTCCGATCTTGAAAGAACACTACGATCGACATAATAATAAATATTCGCCAATTGTAATTGCTTTAATCCGGTTTGAATGAAACTACAATCCAACGGATTCACATTTAATATAATGTTTTGTAAATTTGGTGCCACCAATTTAATATTATCGAAATTTACATTTGTTAATTGATTTTCACTTAAATATGTACTATCCAGATTCGGTACAACAAATTGGATTCTACTCAATTCAAATTGATGCAATAAATTATCGATTAAATTTAAAACAGACAATTTCGGTAAAAATTTCATGAAATTCAAATTAAGCGTTGTCAAGCGATTGTGACTCAAATTTAACTCTGTGAGTTGTGGTAAATTTGTAATATTTGAAACGGCCTCAGACTCTAGTAAATTATAGGAAAGGTCTAATTTATTTACGATTGGCTGATTATCAGATCCATCGTAGTGGACGATGATTGTTGTTATTTTATTGTGCTTGGCCGTAATGTAATGAACTCCCGTTCCAATATAACATACTGGTGCATTTGTATGCCTGTAGCGAACCGATTCTGATATTACTTCGATAGCATCAAAATGTTCACTTTCAAATGGATTATTGGATATATCAAATTCTTGTAAATTAAATAGTTCGGCGGTAAAATGTTTAACTTTCGTAAATTTGTTATTATTGAAAATAAAAAATCGTAAATATTTGTTTTTTAAAAAGTCATATCCATCAAGCGTTCCTTCCAATAAATTTTGGCTCAAATCCAAATACTCTAATTTTTCTGAAGCGCTGAAGCATTGTGGCGGCAAAGTCGTTAAACTATTGTAGCTTAGCGTTATAGTTTTTAAATTTACACAACTTTTAAAAGCATTCTCATGAATTTCTTTGATTTGATTATTTTTAAAATTTACCTCTAATAATTTGGGCGCATGACGGAATACATCGAACGGAATTATTTCGATGTTGTTATTTGACAAATATAGTGTTAACAATTCATTGGCATTAATGAAATCCTTTTCGCTTATAACTTTTAATGAATTGTTTTTGATATCAAGGCGATTAAGACCTTCAATAACAGTAAATAAATTCGTTGGTATATGAGGAATATTACTTTCTATGATTTTAATAGATTTAATATTTTGCTCCCCATTATTGGGATATGTGAATGTTTCAGCGGTAAAAGAATCGACTGTTTCTCCGCAATCTATTCTACGTAAACTGAACCGTGGATAATATTCAGAAGGTTTTGCTGTTTCATAATGTGGACTACATTCAGAATTAACATGATGTACTCGGAGTACACAAGCCAAAACTGCAAAATATCTGCAAGTGAAAAAAGAAGATTTTTAAATGAAATAAATAAATCATATTTTTCAAATGTGAAAAACTTTAATTTGAACTCACCGAAATAATTTCGAACACATTTTTAAATCGCCTTGTATTTTTATTTTTTTCTTAATTTAAATTAATCACTCACTCACTCTGCTCAAACTAAGTACTGAATAATTGAGCTCCAAAATATTTTATTTACGCAAATGATAATTCGGTTATAATCTTATAAAGGTCACTGAAAATTATATTTTTTAGCGATAGTTTAAGCCTTAATATTTAGCGACATATACAAATATAATTAAAATGTGTTTATTGAATTGAGATGATTGAAGACTAAGAAACATTTTATTGGTTTGATAATTTTATTTATTTGTTTATGGTTTTTGTCCAAAATCAAAATTGATGTTTTCTAAAAAATGTAATCTGTGAATGCGTTATTTGATTGTGAAATCTATATACATAATAAATATATTTATTAGGGTGACCGGGTTTATTATAAGTTTGATTTACTATATGAACACAAAATCGACGTTTCAAAATTTCCCATACAAAATCCAACCAGCCTAATATTCATATGTGCGAGAGTACGAGGTGGAGGGGGGGGGATACTACCGTGAGATTTAAGCAGCACGTGTTTGAAAGACAAAAATACTTTTTCATCAAACAACTCAATTAATTAAAAATAAAACCGAAAAAATATTTAAATTAATATTGTTAATAACATTTAATCAAGCTTACAGTGTTGGGAAAAATTGTAAAAAAAAAATGTACCTCGCGGATCGCATTTTACAAATTATCCAGATTACCATCTTAGATCATTTTCAAACAAAGAAAGATCATTTTTTTAAATTTTAGCGTGTGCATCTGTGGATATGATGGGTATCCCAGTGTACTCGGATCGCTCAGAAAATATATATCTGTTAGGGAATTTCTCATGAATTCAAATGGAACGAGAATTGTTAATAGGGTTTAATTAAGTTAAATAATGAATTGTAAGTGGTAATTATGTACACTTATGCACAATATGCGTTGTAGTAATAAATCTGTATTTCAAATACAAGTGTTTCGAGTAAGTATCAACTACTTTTTCCAAGTCTGGATTTAAGAAAAAAATCGCCCTCGGTCGATTCATGTGTATTTTAGTTTCTCACTTTACCTCATTATATTTACAAATAATAATAATAAAGCAGTCAAAATTTTGGGTCCATTGGATCAATTACTGTTCCGTGCGCACGGTCACTATAACCCATTGATAATGTTAATTTACATAAGCAAGAGACATTCATGGTCCCATGAGAGTGATATTTTCCAAAAAGTCCTGGAGGATTACTGCTGTGCGACGGAAGTTATGGCTGTTTTCTTGAATTTTGGTTAAAAATTAATATCTCAACTCAGAGACTACGCTAGAGACCTTTCCTTATTCTTAAACTTTCTAAATGAGCCTCTCTACGAAAATGATTTCCCAATTTTAATGCTATACACCTTCAGAGACTTTTAAAAAGCCAAAATAATCTTAAATGTAATGCAATCGATTTTTTGGTTACGGAAATTTTCCAGAATTTTCTGGATTTGATAATTATTTCTACTGTGTTCCGCATAGAATTTTTTCTTAAACCTATAGACAGAAAAAAATTAGATTTGACACTAACAGAAATCAAAAACACGACTTTTTGGTTGTCAAATGGGCATCACAATACTCGAGAAGCATAATTTATTCAAAAAATTTCAGATTTTTATTATGATGATCTTATAAGCATTAAAAATTTAAATCTAAAGCGAAATATGCATTTATAATGAAAAAAAGGAGAAATAAGCATAATTATCTGGTTGTCCTTTGAATTTTACATTTTACACGTAAAATGTAGAATAGAAATTATATTTTACACTACATTTTACATCTACATTTTACACGTATTTTACATTTTACATTCGACGTCTCCATCTCTGATATAAATATAAGACATACATAATATATATATTAGAGTGACCGGGTTTTGTATGGAGATTTTTTTTTTGGTAAGCATACCTCAAAATATTGTTGTATTTGGTGTATAATTAAGATTGCTAAAATGTGGTGCCGATAAGTTAAAGGGAAAACGCTTTTCATAGATTTTCTTAAAATCAACTTTAGGCCCCTTGGGGGACGTTTTCCCCTTAACCTATCGGCACCAAATTTTGGCAATCTTAATTATATACCAAATACAACAATATTTTGAGGTATGCTTCCCAAAATTCGAGAAAGTTGAAAACCCGGTCACCCTAATATATATCTCTTCATCTCTGTTATGCTATAAAATAACTTCTAAATAAAAATCAATATTAGAGAGCGTTCAACCAGAGGATAGTAAAATACTTTCATTTTTTTTTACGAAAAATTCTCTAATTTAGTGCATGTCTCCTTGCTCAAATTGTAGGTGGCCGTATCTATCAATAATGTTCTGTTACCTCTTTATCTCCAAATTATTTAGTTAGTTTGTAAATAAAATTACAGATTATTGATTTTGAAGGGAAATGCAATGATCCAACTAATTCTACCACATCCAAAAATGGTAATAAAATTTCTCTTATTGGTAAATAATTTAATTATTAAATTGATACCAAAAGTACAGTAAATAGAGAGTCTTAAATAGAAGTTAATTATAAAACCCTCATCGTCTTCTACCACAATTTAATTTCCATTCAATATATTTGTGAATAGAACTATCGTAAGTGATTATACATATATAGAATTTCATTTTGATATATATTATATACATAGAAATAGTTATTATATGTATTGCCAATTTTCATTTCATTGCAGTATATATTTCTGGAAAATAGTGGCAAAATACATTATTTGTATCGGTATCGTCGTGTGCACGTGAATGGAAACAATAAATACCATAATAATGTTATTCCCCAAAGTAAATTCATTTCATCCATTTGACCTCACAATTTAATTTATCTGCAGCATTAATAATGTCATATGCGAGGGTGTGAGTCCAGAAAAGAATTGTTTAAATAAAAAAAAAAAATAAAGAAAGAAAGAAAAACCAATAGGGCGATTTCTATATTGCTCATGTCTATTACAAAATAGTTCTATATTATTTATATATTATAAATGTGAGAATTCTAAATAGATTTTTCATGTTTCTTATAAAAAAAATTGTAATTTGTTACTGCACCCTAAAATTCTACTAATAGTTCTCGAAAAACTAACAAACTAATTTCATGGGTAGCGCACAAACACAAACACATGCAATATCTAAATTTATATTAAACAAATAAATTAAAGACACTGCTGATGTGGTTCATTTTATCTTTTTTCGATGTTTTGTTTGTACGTACATACGTGTATTATATCATGCCTTCTATCATTTTTTTTTTGAAATAGTTTAGTTACATAAAAAACAAAATAAGACTATTTTCAATGTATTAAACATATTCAATTTATTGATATGTACAGCATGAAATACGCTTAAGATATATTCAAATAAAAATGTGAGCGAAATGTAGAGTACTCTACCTAGGATTGCATCGAAAAGAGTCTTGAATTGCTCCGCGGTAATTCGTACTCTGCATAAGCAGCGACGCCGACTTCCAAAATTGATATGGGTTGTTAAACTGCGCTATGTAAAAATTGCATTTTGAAAAAGTAAAAAAGATACTAATTTCATCTAAACCGCCGCTATGTGAAAATCGTATCTTGAACTTTGGGTTGCTTAGTTCATCTATCCCGGGCTACCTAGAACTCAGCGCGACTGTACTGCAAGCGACCTCACTGGTGACATCTGTGACCTGGTATTTTTAAAAGCTTTCCGAAAATATACAATTTTTTTTTATAAAATAACCAAATAGCGGTCAGTAAAACGACAGTACATAAATCAGGCACTGAACAAAATGTATCTTTTATTTTATTTCAAAAAGCCTGAGTCATTTGATCAGCATTTGAAAAAGTTATGATCATGGTAATGGCGACTATTATCATAGCTCTCATGTCTTTTATAAGAAAATGTATTTATATTTATTTATTTATTTTTATTATTTTACATTTTACTTGGCATTTGACTTTCATTTGTAACATAGACTATGATCAACATTTTTATTTGAATTTCTATATTTTCAGTATAGATATTATACCTTACTAGAGTTAACAACAATATATTCATTATGATAAAATAAATCAAGTACAAGTTAATATCAACAGAAAGAATTCAGATCCACTATATAAACGTTGAACATAAAATAAAACATACAATATAATAAAATCAAACATAATTCTTCTCAAATTTTATTTTCGATCTATAAAATCTTTTGTAATATATATTTGAACATAAAATAACAAAATAATTCTTATTAAGTTTATTTGTACTTACTGTATAAAAAAGAGAGAGAGAGAGAGAGAGTCAAAGCTTATATAGTATAGATTAGATATAGCTTACCTAGAAATACAATAATATGTATATTTTTATGTTATGTCCATTCTTTAACTACCAAACAGTTTCATATCGGCGACACATACTTTTTATTATCTCTATATACGATATCTATATACATACATATTCTATTGCCCATATAAATTCTAAACCAAAGACACTAGTCCTAACAACACCATCATCTAGAGTACAATATCCACAAAATAATGTAGAAATGTTTATTGGAAAAGGTAAAAATTGTAACATACTTATACCTAAAAATGTAAAAACCCACCTTTAAAAGAAACTTTCACAAACACTCAATTTCTACATAAAATGATATTATAATACCTATGAGATGGACATAAAGTAAACGAATTCTGACTTTTATCAAATAAATAATTCTTGCAAGAATGAATTTTGTACATACAGTAGTTCCTTGTTTTTCGTTGTTGTTGTTGCTGTTGCTGTTGTTTTTATTCTTTTCTTTATTGCTACTTCATTCTTGTATTATATCGTTTTGGTGGCATTGGTATTAACAATGTGCATGGGTTTACCCCGAATTTATTGAGGTTAATTGTTCGTAAGAAATTCATAGTTTATTGACCAATATCCTTTTCCTTTTATATTGTCCTCCTACATCCGAAATATACGAAACAATTTTTGTTTTTACAATGTCACTTTGCCGCATAAAGTACATTTAGATCGTTTATTTTTATATGGCTTGGAGACTAATTTTATTTTATAATATGTAAGTACCTTCCAGATTTAGATAGTGCGAAAGTGTATGTGGTCATTTTAGTGTTTTTTTTTTGGTGAAATACAATGACTTTTATGCCTGCAGAATGCATAGCATATATATTTAGAGAGTTTTTATATGCAGAAAATGCTTTAGGAAAGAGTTTACTAACAATTAAAACAATATGTTTGCTTGGTAAAATATATATGTTTTCACAACAAACATTATTTTCTAACAATGTTCCTCAAATGAATCGTCACCAGAATTGATTTGTCGTATATCGATTATTGCGTTTTTGAAGTTACCGGTGAAAAAGTTCTTTATATAAAAATAAATATTCTACGTTTCACCAGTGTTTTGATTTTGTTATCATTATTTATCTTATAAAATAAATAAATGTGATTTATTTATGTATCTATAAAAGCAATAAAAGAATATAGTTAAGTATGTGTTAGTTTAATTTCAAGAGACTAATTCAAAATGCTATGTTATGTATGCAGGTTAAAGAGATGCTTGCTTAACATAAAATAACAGGCTTAAAATTTCAGGCTAGGGAAATGTATATTAACCAATATTTAAACAACCATTTTTTAAGTTAACAGCAAGCTATCCTGTCACAGCCTGTCACTTCTGGTGGATAGTACATGAATCTTACACTGTGAATTAACAGTATATAGTAACAGCCTGTCACAAGTGAAAGGCCGGCGAAATTGTCAGGCTAGGGAAACATGTCCCTAGTGTTACCGATATATAAACTGACAGCAATCCATCCTGTCACAGCCTGTCAGTTGCTAAGGATAGAACATGATTCGTACATCATATATTAACATTTTAGTGACAGCCTGTCACAAGTGAGAGGCTGGCGAAACATGCATCTTTGTATGGTGAGTTCTTTCAGAGCCTGTTTGAAAAATACGTGGCAAATTCACAGTAAATGGATAATTTCAGTAAATGTTTGTGGGGAAAAAAGTGCCTTCTTCAAAAACTTAATATAAATAATATTTCAACAAAATACAAAATATAAAACTTTATATTATTTGAACATTTGTTTCGATCGTATAAACTTCTAACATGCTTTACTCATTTCAAAAAAAGTCTATATGACAAACCAATTCTGAGGTGAATGCAATTTACAGTAATCTTATTAAAAATTTCCATCAGTAGGAAATTCTGAATATTAATGGTTAAATAAGCTGTGAAAATCAAATAATGTTTCTTCATTCAATGATTTCTCTCGGGACAACAACAATGAAAACCAATACCCAAATGAAATGAATTTCCATATTAGTGAAATGTACTTGCGACAAAGACGAAAATGACAAAAACTCAGTTTTAGCAACATTACGGACAAGCAATTGAAAATGCATATATAATAGATTTCTATTTGTCCTTCGAAAAGGATGAATAAATGACACGTAGGTATACAGAGTTAAATATACTTAACGACACCCAAACAGTTTGATTACATTTTAAAGTCAAAATCAAAACTTTATCGTAAATCCATTGGCCTTTGGGAATTTTGAATGAGCTAAATTTTGTGGTTTTCGTTGAAAAGTTTTGAAAGACGATTACCTTAGAAATTATATAAGTTGTTAAAATACTATATTTAATCTATTTGAGAGTGATATATGACTAGACTATATATAATATTACTAACTAAATGTTGGTTTGATAGGAATTTATATACGTGAATAGATCTAAGCCTTATGAAAACAAAATTCTAATAATCGATTAGAATCATTTTTAGACTTGCTTGAATATGTTGTAATTAAATTACTTACATAGTAATTTTTTAGTCATTTAATTCATTTTATAGTAGAGGCAAAGCAAAAAGGAAAATTCACTTATTGGTAATAATAAAGAATGGAAAATATCGTGAACGTTTATATGCTATAAACTAGGTGTATGGAGTTGCGATAGTTTCTCAAACGACAAAATATATTTTAAACTGTTTCAGTTCGTTTGGAAACTTAATGTGCATTGCAACGCTACGCACCTGGTTGCAATTAAGTAATCAGCTTACTGGGTTCTTATGTTAAAATTATCAACTCCCACATTTATTTTTAAAAACACAATTTTTTTTCCATACATCAAAGAAATCTAAGCTAAATGAATAAACTTTCTGCTTTGTATGGTTTGTGTAAGAACTATTGCATTGCAATTGTTGTACAAAAATTTTGTATTGTCTTTCTGCAAGAGCTCTTTCACAATGTTAGCTGGGTCTATCGTATCTGTCCAATAGCATTGTAACACTGTAACACGTCCATTGTTTACATTTTATAATGTCGATAGAACATACGACCCATTCATGGACATAGTAGATTTGGCTAAAGACTGCCAAAAGAGAAGTAGCTAATCTTCCAAAAATAAAATACATGATTCTTCCTTCATATTATTTTCTTACTCATTCTGTCGGTGGACCGTTCTTAAATCACCCTGCAATAATAACAAGTTACAACCACACACAAAAACGAAATGACAATTAATAACAAACATAAACATTTGCGTCACCTGTGTTTTATAGCTGCGATGGCATACGAAAAGCAAAAAAAAATCGCTTTGTGTGTAACAATATGAATTTTTGCTTCTATTTTTTTTTCCTTTTTACATAAACAGTTTAGGGATGGTGTGCTGCTGTAAATGCTGATCAGAATGCTTTGCAAGTCTAGGAGACAGAATGAGAAAAATAACGACGAAAGTAATAAAAATATTAATAAAATAAAATACAATTTGTTATGCAACACATTTCGCTACACTATTTACATTAAATTAAATGCCAAACATCCTTTCCAAGCTGAAAATCAGAAATAGGTTTGGTTTTATATGTTTTATTGTTCAGAAAGATAACAAAAAAAAAAAAATCTGTATTCAACTAAAATGTTTATCTACTTTATGGAACAGAGAATTAATAGTTTGGTCAACAGTTTGTTTTAGAAAGTCTAGGAAATTTACCTTTGAGTTCATATTTTGAATTTCTAATACTATATGCACATAACAACAGCCATTCACTTAGTATAAATTTATATTTTCTATAAATGAAAACCTAAATTTGATATTATGCTGAATACAACGATATTAAATACGTTTTATGTTGTTGGCAGTCAACAAATATACAGAATAACATTATGTGATATAATTGGTTTTACATTTTCTCTCTCTGTACCCCATCTTTATATGCAAATATTAAAGGTTGTAGCAGTAGAATTGAAATACTCTATTCAGAACCAAATATTTCTTTACAATCTTATTAAATGGTTTCGAAATTATATATACAAGTAAATTGGAAAAAATTGTTTTGTTTTTATGCACTATATGTGTAATATGTATGTATAATGTATATGCTTCCCCCTCACTCCTATTCTCAGAAACTAGTGGGGCCGATAGGGATACATGCATCATATACATTATACATAGTATATTGTAGAGCAACTGAATCTGATTTTGGATCCAAATGGACAAAGGTCATGTCCAAAGGTTAAAGGTCAAGTTCTAGTTTTCTTGAAAATAAGTGGGCTAATCGGGATAAAACTTATACTATGTTGTAGAGTTTACTTAGGGTGGTAACTTTGAACACGGCTAGTAAAAATCCATGGATTCCCACGATGTTCTTGGACAAATCTGTAGTTTTATGATTAAACTTTGTTATTGCATTATAGTTTTAATAAGAAACCACGAGAAACTCAATGATTTGTCCGAAAGAAGCTTAGATTTTTTTTTCGAAAAATCCACGGATTACTAGCTTTATTCAAAGTTACCACCCTTAATCTGCTTTGACTGCTTTGGTCATGCCCAATGGTCGAAAGTCAAAGGTCAAGAAAATGATTTTTCAATTTTCTCGGAAGTTATAGTAAATAGTAAAATCATTTTTACAATTCATTAATAAATTGACTATATGATCCAATTGTAATATGTAGTTATTCTTATTTCTTTTATTGCGGAATACAATATCTACAGAACCAGTGCTCATAGCGCATATATAGTAAAGGTATTATAGAAAGAATTATTCCTTTTCTTTCATATCCATTTATACGCTGCATGTGATATTGCATTGAATGCGTTATAGATTCGATTTCCCAATTCTTGGAAACTAGTTGGTCGATGGAGATAAGATCTTTAATATACTGCCTGCATGGCGTCTAGAAATGATTTTGACTGAAAAATGTTAAAGGTCTTTGTTGAATTTTTCTCAAAAATCAGCAGAGCACCAATCAGAATAAAACGTTTAGATGTTGTAGGTTGAGCGGGTCTAATCTTGACCCCAAAAGGTCTGATACCAAGGATTACAGGTAATTTTTTTTATTAAATTGTCTCGATAATTAGTGGCCTAATCAAAGTTATTTTTTAAGTATATTTTGTAGAGTATTTGAACCTGATCTTAACACCAAATAATAAAATATTAAGTCTAAGGTATAAAAAAAAGTATATTTATTCCTGCAACAATCAAAAGAAATCATAATTGAAGTATAGAAAAAAAAAACTCCCTCCACCCTAGTGGACTTTTAAATTTGAAAATTCCAATTAAACTTTTAATTTTTTTTTTGTTCGGTTTAATTTTCAAGTTAAAATTTTAATTGGGTTTTAAAATTCGTTGCTAGATTTGTTACTTTACAAAATAGTTATCCGCAGTTCTAGAAATATGTAATTAATAATGTAATAAATGAAATTTATCGATAAAATCGTATAATAAAGCGCATTCACCAATGCACGTTTTATTAATAATTTTCAGTTAAATCGCAATTATTATTAAATTTATGGTTTAAATATATGCAAGTTTCGATTCATTTAATTTGTATAAACTATGCTTTCAAATTTTATAAATTTCTAAAAGCTTGTGCGGCATCCGTGCGCTCGTTTGAATATAATGAATATACGTATTATTTATTTTGATGGGGAAAATGCAAATAGTCATAACAAAATACAAATATAATTTATGCAAAATATCATTTCTATAGTGTGAATGTTACTGAATTTATATATGAAATTCAGATCATTTGCAATCAACAATTATATTAAATCGTAACCATTTTGTATGCTAGTAGCCAAATGCAATATTTTGTTTTTTTTCATATTTTCATTATATTATGGTGACCGCATTCAATGGTTTCTATTAACTAATAAAATTATGAGATTATAATTTTGAAATGAGACTGCATTGCTTTATGTGTTTTCAAACTATATGAAGTAATAAAACTGAATTTAATTTTATAGAAATTGAAGCATTATTATCTATACCTGTGGTAGAAATTTGGGCTTGATTTTTTCTGCTTAGGGGCGACCTCTGTCAGTGCAGCCTTTTAACAGTTAATAAACCATTTATAATTGGAACTAGTGAAAAACTTTACCTTTTTAGCCAGAGGTCTGTATGGACACGTTAATTAAAGCTCTATAATTGGCATTTTCATTAAATGAACGAACTTTTAACTATTTTAATACTTTATTTAGTCATTTTCTAATATCTTTATGAAAATGATGGACATGGACAAAAATTTCTTTCGTGAAAATGGACGGACAAAACTTTATTTCATGGACATGAACAAGGACATCTTTTTTGTGTCCGTGCAAACCTCTACTGCTTCTTACTTTCATCAAAAATAGAATATATACATAATTTATTGTTATTTCTCATGTCAATCTCATAATATTAATAAAATTAATTAAAGTATCTACGAACTTTCTTGTATTTTCGTTGAATATGGCGCTGCGTATATTACGTAACACGATTTAACGATTTTCTAATCCCCGTCTTCATCCCTTACATAACTCGACGTAATGCTTTGTCTACCCCTTCCCCCTACGATGAAAGAGTTTTTTTTTTTTGTTCTTACTTTGTTGCCATTTGTGGCATTCATACCTGCATTATATGGCATCAAAATTTAATAAAATTTTAATTTATTTCTCTTAAAAGTTTAAAATTGTCAACATAATTAAAAACAATGCAACACACAATAGAATAAATGAAAGCCACCCAATATGTAAGAAAGAATTTGATCGTATTAGCATTTAAAAAGAGATTACAAACAAAAAAACAAACATCTGCGTAACGTTTAATTATCACCTTGCGAAACTCAGTCCATTTGTTTTTAAATGGGAACAATGTATTTGGTCAGTAAAAAATTAAAAATGGTCAGTAAATAACAGAATTTTGGTCAGTGACAAAACAATAATCCATTTCACAGTTCTCAAAGGATCCAGACGGAATCTATTTTGTAATCGTCGATGAAGAATTTCTAGCAAATAACGATTTGCAGACAACGCGGTTTTTTCTGCGGTATATTTGAAATGCGCCGATTTTTACGCGGTATATGTGAGATCTGAAAACCTTTATTTTTTTTTGCTCTCATTTTATTTTTAATTTTTTTTTTTTAAATTTTTTACAAAATTTACTCCCCTCAGAAATCCAAAGCGTGCGTTTACGTTACGTTCTATGATCACGTCATCATTTGGTCTTTGTGAATAGCTCCTTAACCGAGTTATACCGTAAAATGCATTACTAACCGTTTTAATTTTTTCTGCTTACCATCTAAATACCACTCTTTTTAAATTAACATGATTTTAATTATTTTATTATGAATATATTATAAAATCTATCGTCCATCAAATAGCAATGAAATTCAGTTCAACACAGAATTAGCCAATAATTAATGTAGGCAAAATCTGCATTTAGAGTATATTAAAAATATCGATTGTTTGGAATAATTATAATTCATATTGAAATATTAAGTATATATTGAGAAGTAAAATTCATTAAAAAATCGATATATAGAGTGCACATTTCGTTGTTACATTTAATTAAACTAAATATATGTTTTTATTTGTTTTGTTTTTTCGTTGGATCAAAATATTTATTAAAACATTTATTTTTGTCGGTTTATCCAATTCTTTTT
>JAABKK020032984.1:0-15088 GCA_011634745.2 Catotricha subobsoleta
AAATGCTATTTTACACTACATTTTACATCTACATTTTACACTTATTTTACATTTTACATTTGACGTCCCCATCTCTGCTTAATACTTATATATATATAGTGAGTATATAATTTTAGAGTTCTTGAGGGGATTATAAGAAAACCTCCAGAACAATGTGGCCACTTTTGCGCACCAGGCCGATTCTTATTCTCAAATAAAAACGAAAAATCGCACCACCCTAATATGCATAATTAAGAGCATACTGAATAAGTACATAACAAATAAAATAACGTCATTTTGTAATTTTTTTTTTATTTATATCAAAATTTGTGTAATTTTGGTCGGCCTTAAAAAATCTATAAGAGCAATTTTTTCAATCATGACTTAATTTTAGTTTATGTTAAACTAAGTTTATATGTAAGTTTAAACTAATTTTAACTTGAACTGATTTTTACAATCGAGCCCGATGTTGGTCAGTTATAGCTTATAGTCAAACTCCGTTTACGTTAAACCTTGATTGAAAAAATGGCCCTAAAACGCATATCAGCTCTAAAATTAATTTAGGTAAAAAAAAAATCCGAAATACTTAAGTAGTACCTTTTTCAGCTTTTATTATATATATATAAATATATATATTTTCAAAAGATAACATATTATTACGTACTTATGCATTAGTAATGTAATATACAAATCAAATCTCAAAAAAAATACTTATACTAAGTGTTAGATTTATATATTATTTGTTTCGCATTATAAAAGTAATAAATCTAACTAGAGTTTACGACTTTACACTAAATAATTACCATTACTTAACTAATCATCAAAAGTAAATATTACTTAAAATTAAATTTTGTAAACGTTGCAAAAAAAAAAAATGTTATTAAGTATAAATTTGCTGAGGCTTACAAATATTTAAAGCAACTCATAAATTAATTTACTTTTTCTTACGGGCTATCGGTCAAAAAGTAAATATGACATTTTACGGCCGTATACATTTCAAAAAAACATAAATTAATATTTCATTGTACTATATTTCAAAAATTCATAGGAGTTTTGTATTTTCAAATTTTGTTCGTCTTTTTCACATGGCTGACAGGAGCAAGATTTCGGTACAGCTATAGACATATCGTATGAAAAGCCATCTTCACACTTGAGTGGGACTCTAATTTTATCAAAGCTACCGATTGAACAGCATTCACACTTTTTGTCTTGTTTAAAACTAGCTTTGTTGTATTTTGTGCCTGAATTACAAGCGCCGTTGCATTCTGTAAAGCCTCTAATTGGTTTATCATTTATGCATTTTCCATGCGTTGGTTTAAATTGTTCAACCAGAGCAATTGTTTCTGCGTCACCTAATGATGTTGCTAAGCAATTCTCTGTAATAAAAAAATATTATTGATTTACGCTGAGCTTTAAATAAAATATTTTACTCTTATACTCACTTTTATCCTGAGTTTCAATTTTGCAACGTTCACAGCAATTTTCAAAGTATTTCAAATGTGAAGGACAGTCTTTTACATCCGGACACGTAGTATGCATTGCTGAAACAACTAAGTGATTGCCTTGTGTTGTACATTTGAATGTGGTGCAAAGATCTTTACTCTTCCATTCGTAGCCTGGTTCATATACAGTGCCGTTCACGACACATTGTTTTTGAACACATTCTCCGCAACATTTTCCTTTGGGAATATCTAATTCAAATCCTATACCACAGCTCGTTGTTCCACAATTTTGCTTTTCTTCAACTACTACAAGTACGCTTCCTGCTCCGTAAGCACATTTTTTATGAATACATGGTTCATTTGTTGCCCATATTTCACCAATATTTTTTAATTTCTTTTTACCATCTATCTCTGCAATACAGTGATCTTTAGGAGGTACACATTTGAAATCTTCACAACAAGCAACTCCACTAGTTTTGTCAGCTGTATTAACTCTAACTACTTCATAGAATTCTTGATCACATTTTGCTGGTTTTATTGGACATTTTGATTTATCGCATACAATTTTATTTATTGGACAACATCCCGATAATTCGGAAACTAATTTTTCACCTATTCGAATTGGTAATTTTTCCAATGGTTTACATTGATCGATCGGCTTACATTCACAAATATATTTTGAACAACCATTTTTATCAGTTTCTACTTTATTATATTGATCTGGTCCACACTTAGGTAAAAGTAAATCAGTGCAATTGGTTGGTTGATCAGTGATATCTGGTACACACTTATACAGTGGACAGCATTCTTCTTTTGCATCAATTATTAGTTGTTTCCATCCTTTTTCACAAACCGTACCTATTGAATTGCATTCCTTCTTTGTACACTTGATTTGTCCAGAGGGGCCACATTCACACATGCTACATTTATCTGGATACCATTTATCACCCAAATAATGTCCTTTATCATCACACGGCTCGCATTTTTGTTCAGGAATGCATTTTCCGTTATTATTCACCTTTCCCTTAGGACAAAAGCAACCTTCAGTTTTAGGAGTCAAACACTTTTCTGTAGTAATACTCTTATACTGTTTAATGGTGTCACATGTCTTAGCGCAGCCACAAACTTCATATATCATTTCAGATGGACATTCTACATTTTCTTTACACGCGCCTTTTTTCCAATCAATACACAATCCATTACGCGAACATTCTCTAGCATAAGCTGCCAAATGTGAACAAGCTCCTTTTTGTATTGGACCCGTTTTACACATGTCTCTTTGACATGCAGATAGATAAACTAGTGGATCAACAATTAAATTGCATTTTCCGAATATTTTTTCATCAAGTATAGTAATGCAAGGGTCCTTCTCGGGTGGTAAAGGAACACAGTCTAATTCACTTTTTTCCTCACATACGCAATTCTTTTCCTGTTCTAAGGATGGTTCATCTGATAACCATGTTTCAAGAATGTCATTAATATTGTCATTATTGATTTTATGTGCATATTTTGGATTCGCCTTTATGTCATCGACGGGATTACCATTGCAATCTCCACAGAGTCCTTCCATTTTAGATCCATATTTAATACTTGGTACTCGAATGGAAAATGATAGATCATTGAATAATGCATTTACTTCAACTTGAGACTCTACAAAATTTATATTAATTCCTTTTAATTGTTCCTCACGAATCTCTATCCATTTCGCTTTATGAGGAAGCTGCTTAACTGCAATGCCATCGATTAATGTTATTATTGATTTTGACGTGGCACTTTTTTGTAAATGAATAATATGTGGTCCGTATAGAATATGAAGAGATTTCGTACAGGTATTTTTCCATTTACTTTTTAATGCTTCATCACAAGAGCCTAAAGTAGCATACACTTGAAAAGTGTGAACATTTGGAATTAATAAATCTCGTGATAGTAAATAAGTACAATTTCCATCAAATGTAAAATTTTTCCGATCATAAGTGAGATATTGTGATTTTCCAAATCCATCACAAACACAATCTTTGCATTCAGACACTGGAACACAAAGTTCTCCTTTGCGTATAGTTCCCTCGGGGCAATAGCAACCAGAAAAACATGTACCTGGTAAATATGGACAATCTTCTGGGTTTAATGTATCACAAGATGGTTCACATCGTCTTCTATAACACTCTTTGTGAACAAGAGGGGGTGGACAAATCGCTGCACAATTATGAATCGTTCTCCAATTATCTAAATGAATATTTTCATCAGCTGCTAAGCATTCAGTAACAAAACTTTGTAATATTAAACATTTGCAAGATTTTTGATTCTGTAGACCTTTTGCTTTAGGTGTAGATTTAAGGCATTCGCATGCTGTTTCTAAGCACTTCGAGACAAAATGTTCTACATGAACCGCTCTTCCACACACTGCGAACGATTCATCTTTAATTTTGTTGCACATTTCCCATGCAGCATCTGCCAAATCTTGTGGACATGCATGTACCTCGCATCGTTTTTTCGATTCGACATCCACTAACCAACCATCGCCAAAGTCTACTGTGGACAATGCACTTGAACCATTTGGCAGTCTTTTATCGTCTAATTGATGATTATTGAAATAACCACAAAGCCCATCTAACGTTGAACTATATTTGGAAGAAACTCCAATTTTAACGTCACCAAATTCATCAAATCTTACCCAAAAACCATGTAAATGTGAAACGAAAACAATTGTACTTCCTAATTTTGATACAACAAAAGATTTCATTTTGCTGTATGTTGATTTTTGTAGTTGCTCTACAGTGAATTTATATCCATCAAGGTTTAATGTTAGATCCGTATATAACACAATTATAACATTACTTTCTTTATCTTTAATAACCAATTCCTTGTTACATATGTAGCCACCAGCCGTACAATTTTTAAGAACTAAGATTGTAAAAAAAATTATTATATTTTAATAAATTAATTTAAGAAATGGTTTTCTGTTATATCAAAACCATTCTCTGAATCATGTAAATACTTACTTGTGATACTCCATTTATCAGAAACTAAGTCTCTGACCAGTAAATGATTACAAATGTCATATTTGAATTCAGTTCCATCAAATGTATTAAATGTTCTTCCAGTAACATTACAAACAGCATCATTTTGTAGCAACGGTTCACATTTATATTTGGCGCATTTTTGAGATGAGGTAGCATCTAATACTATTTCATAACCTTTTGGACATTCAGGTTCTGGACATTTGTATCCTCCTTTGATAGTACCAATTGGTTTTTCTGGTAAACAAACAAATTCAATACATTCTTCTTGCAGTTTATCTATTTTATTTGGAATAGGCAATGTAGATTGATATTTATTGATGTCATATGTGTTTGTCTTTTGGAACTGTTTTTGTACACCTGGTGTTGCATATGAAGATGTCTGCAACATTGGCGAAAGTTTTGTTGGTCCTTTTTTATTGCTCTTTTTTATAGTAAAACCTGGTGGACATTCCGGATTAGGACATGTTTTTGTGATAAATAATTCTTCTGTAAAGTTTGATGTAATTTTTGGTCCCTTATGGTCACATTGTATTTCATCGTCAGGACAGTCTTCTATACCATTACACCAAGAGCTCTCTAATATACATGCTCCACTTGATGGACATAATACTTCATTATCCGGGCATGGTTCACATAAACATATACATGACGCAGAATGAATCCGACGTAAACCTTTCTGACATGGAGGACATTCCTGTGGTTTACATTGAGCTATTCCACCCAGTACACAAATACATTTGTTACAATCTTCGGTTTCGTATTGGGCTCCAATGCCATATGGGATATGACCAACCATACAAGGGCATTCTGCTCTGGATATACATTCATCTCCATTCCAATATAATGGTGGATAGCAACGGCATGTACCTTCGATCGCTGAAGGAGCCTGTAAAACACCAGGACATTCTCCACATTCTGGTTCTGTTGTTAATTGTGGCTGCGGTGTAGAGATTAATACATTATTCTCAATGAATGGATATGGAACGAAACATCCAACCGGTTCTACTTTTAATTCAATTGTGTCCTTCCATTTTGTTGGAACAATTTTTAAATATTTTACTTTAATTGGGAAGTCGAAAGTATTTAATTTTATAGAGTCATTATCGTAATTGCCTAAGAATACTTTTGGCGTTCCATCAGCATTTTGTACTTTGTTCCATATTAAATTATCGGGCGAATACAGTACATTATACGCCGTAACCCATCCATATTCGCCTCCCTTTGATTTAATTCCGGTAATAGTTCTTGGTTCCAAGAAATCAAAAATCACATACTCATTTGGTGAATCGTTATTTGGACGCCAACCGTTCGAAGAAGACAATTTAATCATCTCATGTGATTTAGCTTTTGATATACTAGGCTTTGTTGAACTTAATTTTATTTGGCTAGGATTTAGCTTTCCATTATCTACGCCCATTGGTTCGTCACACATCATTTGATCATTATTTTCTATATTAGGAGAGATATCATCTTTATCTTCTGTTTTACATCCTAATAATTCTACACGTATTGATATTGCACCATGCCATGTAAGTGGATACACTCGAATAACTTTTGCTTCTATTGGTATTTTAAATATTGATCTGACAGGCATACGCGAATCAACTGGGCCACTAAATATTTGTGGGTGCTTTGTTTCATCCACTAAGTAGTGAAAAGCCACACCATCAAAGCTGTGTAAAATTTTAAAACTTGTCACGTATTGATCAAAGATTGGACTACCTTTAATTATCACGCCAAATATTGGTACAACTTTACCAAACCCTATTTGAAGATATTGCATTTGATCGTTAATTTCTGGTGACCAACTACCACCTGTTGGAAGAATAAATAACAAAAAATTTAAATTAGAGAGTTTTAAAACAAATTTAAAATATTATACTTGATTCCTCAGTTGCAGTAGAATTTAGACGTGCAAACTTCGGTTTAAATGATGATCCTAAAACGCTGCTGGCGTTAAAAGCTGAATCAGGTAATGGATAATCTCCATCAATTAACGGAACTAATCTAAATATTTTATTTTGTTTTTTAATATAAGCACTTAAAAGATTTATATACTATGGTCATAACTTACTTTTTGGGGTCACACTTGACTGGTGGTGTTACAGTACTCGAAACAACTCTTGGTGGCGCTCGTAAAACTGAATGAAACGATAGTATTTAATATTAAGTTTTCGGTTTTATTTAGATTTAAATTTATATTACTTGGGGGTTTTGGAATGGGATCTGGCGATAATGTGACTGGATCGACTGGCATGTTGCAATGAGAAGTATCACATACATATGCATTGTCGATGCATTGACATATTTTACATTGAGATTCCTTATAAGCTGCACCAGGCTAGAAATTCGAAAAAAAAACAAAAGAGATAATTAAATTAATAAAATGTTAATTTTTAAACATTATTACCTTGACAAGATTTCCATCATCACTTTCGCACGTACAATCGGAAATCTTAACACATATTTTATTGTCTCTCCAAAATCGCCCCGACGGACACACAGCCGACAATTCATCAACACAACCTTCCTCACAACTATGAGCATTATGCAAACATTTTCCATTTTTTCGCAAAAATTTTCCATAAAAATGACAGGCTGTTCCACAAGGAAATGCACAATCACTCCAAACTTTGCCCGGTGGACAAGCTTGTTTATTCGTTAAAGTTGGTGGTTGTATAGTTGAAGCTGACTCACCACAATATGGTCTGAGGGAGGCAACTGAATATTTATAATCACATATCATCGACATTGGATTAAACATCATGTTTGGTCCGCATGTTTTTTCAACATACTGCCAAGATCCATCAAGTGCTGGTTGACAATGTAAGAATTTGTAACAGTCACCTGGCACTTCCACATGCGGTATTGTTAGATCACATTTGCTATGCACTTTTGTCATTGGAATATCTGTGGTAGTAGATTGAATCATCTGAGAGTTTGGAGGATTTTTATGTGGGAGGCGCTTTAATACAAGTGGTAGTTTTGTGGATAATGTGAAAGTTTCAACGTCATCATTACAATCACATTTAACTCGAATCTCATAATCGTGGCATGGTCCTGCACAAAGTAAACCTTTTTCTAAAGAACATTCAACATCTTCACCAGTTTTTTTTGGAGCTATATGAGTTTTTATTGTGCGACACTCAATCTGTTTCATAAATGTATGATTACATGAGGCCGAGTTCTTCAAATTTTTTAACAAAAAATAGCTTGGAAGCGGTTCTGTGTCTCCCACTTTCATATCTTTTTTACCCTGCTTTAAGCTACTGCCTATTTTATCTTGATTAATCCAATCACTCCATCCAGATTTGCAACCATCTTGGGAATCTTTGTAAGGTATTTCTGTTGTGTGATAGGGTAAAATCGATTTTGTTGTACAGGGGACTCCAATACACATTTTTTTCCCCTTAGTACAATGACATGTTTGACAGTTATCGCTTTTGATTATATCTCCCTCATAATAAACAATATTATCTATCTCTAGACATATTGGTTTACAAACTGATTCCGGAACACATTCTGTATATGAGCTATTGCTATAAATTTTGCCTTCAGAGCACGCTTTTAATTGACATCCTTCGACGCAAGTATCTTCATTACACAGTCTTTGATCTTTTGCCTGATCTAAAACATTATCGCAGGTTTCTATTGGACATGATGATATACACGGTTTGTATTCTGAGCAAAGTGGATCGCATTGCATAGCTGAAAAAAAAGAAATTATTACTAATTTGATAATTTCAATTGTTTTTTTATTTACTTACGACATAAGTCTGGTGTTCGCCACCTAATTGGGACGCCTTTTATTGTACACGCATGTGCATATGCTGCAAGAGCCGTGCAAAGACACTCACAATCTCCTCCTTTATCACAAGCACACGTATCATAAATACAACGTTTTAGATATTTTTCGACTGGTATTTCAGAATGGCATGACCTAAATACAGAACTTTTTAATATTCCACATTTTCGTTCTGCCCAAATTTTTCTTTGTGGATGTTCTAAACATGAATCAATTTGCTCCGTTGTTTCTATTAAAAACGAGTTCAATTAGTAGATAATTTTTTTTTTTTAACTAAATAAACTGTTCTTACTAGCACAGAAATCTTGTAATTTCCAAGAATCTCCAAAAATAGAAGCGCTCGTTTCTATACCAGAAGATGGTGTTTTTAAATCATCGAGACTATCACCATTATAATTTCCACATAAGCCTTGTACTCTTCCCTTCCATCGAGAACTAAGTTTTATATATACTCGGGTGCCACGATCCCATTTTACTTGTAATCCCATGCCGGGTACTTCAACAACTATAAATATTCCAGCTCTATGAATAGATAGCACTTTCAAATCTCCATTTTTCGTTATTTCATTTGATTCTATAAATTTATTTTGAAAATCAAAATTTGTAATTGAATTAGTATAAAAAAAAAAGAATATTATTTTAATTTTATATACTTGTGTCATCAGCAGAAAAGGAACCCGGAATCGATATGGCAGAATTTAGTGTAACATGTTCAGGGTGTTCTCCTAAAATGGAAATAGTTACTGACTTAGAGCATGTAACACCCAAGGAGCCACACAATACATTTTGAATTGTTATCGAAAATCCTTCACCACTATCAATTCCGCCTTTTGATAAAACATAGTTACAAACTCCTTGAAAGTCAAAGTCTTTTCCATCGTACGTTTCAAAATGTGAATCACCCCATGCAGTACATGTACCGGCACACGGTCTCTCAGTGCAATTCCAATTACCAGCCTTACATACGCAAGTGTTACATTCATTTTTTATTTTATCACCCTCTGTATAGCTTTTACTTCCATGATGACAAGAACAATCTGATGGTAAAACACACTTCTTCTCAGATGTATCGAAGACATATCCTTTTTTGCATACACATCCGGGCCTACATTCAACTGTCGTAGATAAGTGATAGTTGTGCATATTTTTACAAGAAACTGGTTCGGCTGGTTCACATGTAGTGAATTCTTCATGTCGATCGACTAAACACCGACTTCGAATATCGGACGCTGGTGGATATTTATCTTTATCTGTTCCTACAGCTTCGTGGCATTTCCACTTAGCATTAGTGCATGTACTACATAATATAAAATTAAACATGCAAATTATTTATAAGATAATATGTTATAATTTGAGAAGTATTTACCATAATTCTAAATGTTTAGTGCCTGGTCGAACTTCTTTATAACCAGCGTTAAATGTTAATCCTTTGTACGTACACGAACACAAAGCCGTTGGAACGCATTCGTTTGTTTCGCCTAGGACCTGACCCGGCGGACATCTACATCCTTCCACACATTTTGTCTTACAAGATGTTGAGCTCTGCAAATCTTCACAGCTTCTAAAGCAAGAATCACCACACTCTTCAAACACTTGACCAGGGGGACACTTTACAGCTAAATATAAAAAAAATAATTAATTTTAAAAGCCTTGTAATTAAAATTCAATTATATTCTACCGCATTCATCTATAGAATATCTCCAATTTATGGGAACGCCTTGTCTTGAGCATTCGTCTGCATATGCTGCAAATATTGGACACATGCATGGACCAAAATCTCCTTTACATGCGCACATATCGTACATACAATCTTCATAATATGGCTCAGGATCAACAGACCAATGACATTCTTCAAAAATTTTATCTTTGATTTTTGCGCACGTACTTAATGCTTTTTCTTTATTCTCCATATTTAATTGACAAGGATGCGGTATATTTGTGGTTTCAGTCACATATTCACAACTTTCTTTAGTTCTCCATTTATCAGCAAAGGATGCTATTGACGATTCAATATCTCCTTCTGGAGATAGAAAATCATTTTGCATATTCGAATCAAATGTGCCGCAAAGACCTTTTGTTTTCCCTCTATACGTTGGTGGAGCATCAACATAAACTCTAGTCATACCGTCCCACCACACTTTCAAGCCATCTTCAAACGAAACTAAAATCATTGTAGAACTCGCTTGTCTGATTTTTAATATTCCATCTAGAACTTTAATTGGCAGCTTTTGTACTTCTAAACCATCTACTAATACTTGTCTGCCTTGTTTAAGTTTAATAGACTTGGTTTTATCGCCGTTTTTTATATTAATAGTAACCGATTTTGTACATGATGGCAAATCAATTCCTGATGGACCAAAATTCATTGCCTCCGAAATACTGCCAGAACATGCAACGTTTTCAGCTTCCACAGAAAAATTATCTGTTTTCAATAAATAGTAAGAACATTTTCCCATAAAATCAAAATGTTTTCCGTCAAACGTTAAGTAATGTGGATCACCAATGGCTCCACAACGCGCACCACAAGTCACATCTGAACATTTCCATGTGCCTCTATCACATTTACAAGTATTACAATCTTTTTTTATTTCACTGCCTGCTTTAAATGAACGACCACGTAATGTACATGGACAGGCGTCAATTTGAATGCATTTTCCATTGTATTGTAAAGTTCCATCTGGACAAAAGCAACCCTCATTACAACTATTTATAATTTCCTCGGCAGCACTTCCACACGACTGTTCAAAATTTGGACCACATGCTTTATATATACGACCATCTTGACAAGGCATTGCTGTTTTTAGTAAAAATGTAAATATTAATTTGAATTATTTGAATTGTTTAAGATGATTTGATTTCAAAAATGTATCAGATAATATTTCTTACGACAAACGTCCATATCTCGCCATCCTTGGTTTAACATAATTCCTCGAAATTGACAATCTTTTGCAAATACAGAAATGCCATCACATGCACATTTTCCTGGATTTTTTATATCACTACAGTAGCAATAATCTGATATGCATGTTTCAAGTAGTGAGTCCTTGTTAAAAACCTATGACAATATCAAGTGAAATTAAATATATTATCGATGAAAATAATCAAATAAATTAAAAATAGCCAAACCTTTAGACAATCCGCAAACTTTGGACTATTTAAAAGTTTATTGCAAACCGAATCAGCTTTTGCTCGCAATTCGTCGTTACACGTTAGTTCCATATTATCGTTTTGTCGTTCCATCATACATTTTGCATTGTCCACATCATTACTTTGTACTTTCCAAGAATCTACAAATGTTGAAGCCATCTGTTAGAAAAAAAAGTGATTTAAAATACATGTATTATTTGTTTCTACTATTGTTTAATGTTTTTTAAAGTAAATGAAAAATACCTTATGTATTGTTTTGTCTTTCGACATAAAATCATTTTCAGGGCGTTGATCTAGTGTTCCGCAGAGCCCTGCAGTACGATTAAAAAGACCAGCTGTCGCTTCGATTGTTAACAATTTATGCGTGTCCCATAACATTGTTAGACCCACACTCTCCATAACAATTTTGAGGCTATGACCGAGCATAGTGACACGCATTCCCACTAATTGGGCTGGAATAGGAAGTTGCTTTTTTGGTGTAGATAATTTAACTGTTCCATCTTAAAAATTAAAAAAGAAATATATATATAAGATATGCAATATTTTGACCACTGGCGCTGATTTTAAAATAAATTGATCGTACTTTCGTTTTGAATTGTATATTTTAAATCTTGTAAAAGTATTTCCAGTGCATACGGACACGTATATCCGGAATCGTATGGGCATGCTCGTAAAATAACACTGAATGTTCCATCAATAATATCTTGCACCAATGTATGGGAACAAAACAAATTATAATTGTAAATTAAACCATCAAATGTTTTTATTTTATTCCCATTCCACGTCATACACGAAGCTGGCTTTGGTGTTCGATGTTTCACACTAAGATCATTTGACAAATACATTGAATAGACTCCCGATGATTGATTATTTTCTGAGGCATCTTCATCGCTTTCCTCAACATATTCATATTCATTACTTCCATCAGCAGCTAATTTATGCTTCCTTTTTCCTTTACGTACTTTTCCTTTATAAATAACTTGTGTTATTATTTTTTCATAGCTTACGTCTTCTTCACTTTCGCTGGCATCATTTTCTAAACGGCCCTTCTTCTTTTTTATCTTTTTTATACTAGTACTGTGATGATGACCGGATGATGAGACATTGCGATTTGCAGCTGTATAAGATGATTGGGATGTTCCGCCACCTGATATTATTTCCATGCCAGCACCTTAAAATTTAAATATAAATGAGTCATCTTATATGTAATATTTTTAATTTCATAAACTTACTAAATTTACACTGAGGCACATTTGATGGCAAGAATACGCCTTGATCATATGCACACGTGTACAAATGTGCTGGTATACGCTCAATTTCAACACCTTTCGGACAATATATAGAACATTTAAGAGCATTAGAGTCGCCGGAACAATTATAACCACCGTTAAAATTTAACTTTTTTGGTGAGCATACTTCAACATTATATTGACACTGGTTTCCTCTATATTCTTGTGGGCATTGACATACATTATACGACAAGCAATGTCCACCATTTATACATTGTGGTGTGCAGACAGCTGAAAGAATACAAAAGTTTAAGACATTCAGATTTAAAAAAAAAAATTAAAAAATAAATACGTTGACAATCTGGTATGACCGCCAATTCTGGTCTTGATGGCACCCAGTCACCATCTTTACAAATCAAATTCGTAATTGATGTTCCATCTGGAAACCTATGGCCAGTAGCGCATGTGATCGTACATGCTGTCGAGCTACATGATCGCTTTGAATTTTTTGGTAGAGCCGGTGGTGTTACACACAGTTTTTTTTCATGTTCACAATATGGCCCAACAAAATTTTCTGCGCACGAACACTGACCTGGTTGAATGCAGATGCCATTATTCTTACAAGCTGGCATACAAATTGCTATAAATAATAACATTTCGATTATTAATTTAATAATGTGAAATAAATATAATAATAATACGTTAACTTACGCTCGCATGCCGGAATATGTTCCCATTCAGAATTCTCTACTATCCACTCCTTGTCAACACAAACAATATTTACACTTGTTTTACCATTAGGATATTGATAATTAGGATGACATTTTGCTTTACAACTATTTGATATAAGAGTGCACTTCAACGATGAATTTATTGGTTGTATTGGTTTTTTAGTACAAGGTTTTCCAGATTCAAGTGAATTCGATTGTAGTTCTAGCTCTGAACTGCTAATTTGGGAGCCATGTTGTTTGTTATGATCACTACTGGAATAATGTTTTTCTGTTTTGAAAGTTTTTTTCTCGTAAGAGCTAACGTAGCCCTTATCCAATTCATTGAAATTTTCTTCAGGGAATTTTATACCGTAAGATGATCCACTTCCAGAATGCTGTGTTGTATTTTTTCCATAAGATGATTCAATTTGTGGACTTTTAATACCGTATGTGGATGAATATTGATTACTGGAATAAGAGTTTGTTTTTTCTGGAGTTTTTATTCCATAAGATGATGATGCACCATATGGCGGACTTTTTATTCCGTAATTTGAAGATGAAGAATGTTCTGGATTTTTTATTCCGTAAGATGATGATGATGACGACGATGAAGAGTATGATGGACTTTTTATTCCATAAGTTGATGATGAAGAAGAAAGTGATGGACTTTTTATTCCGTAAGACGATGATGATGATGAAGAAGAGTATGATGGGCTTTTTATTCCATAAGACGATGATGATGAAGAAGAGTATGTTGGGCTTTTCACTCCGTAAGATCCAATTTGTGGACTTTTAATACCATATGTCGACCCAATGCCACCGCTACCACTGCTATCACCACTTCCACTAGTACTGTATACATTTGTTTTGTATACTGTTTCCTGTACATTCTGTGGTATTTTTAATGGTTTATATCCTCCACTGCTATATACGCTGCTTCCGTGTTTACCTCCGCTGTACCCATAATCGTTTTGACTGTCAAATAAAGTTACAGTGGCTTTCAATATATTTTATTCTTTATGCTAAATAAAAGTTTTGGTAATCATTTATTGCAATAAATGACGTTATATTAATACGTCTATTAATATATACATCCGGTAAAATAAAATAAAAAATGTGATTTTACAGAAAAGATAAATCTTAACCTTGAACTACTTCATATAATTTGAACTTGAGCCAGAGAATTTTTTAATGCAATATACACATAAATTGTCCAATTTTTATCATAATTTCGTTCAAATCTTTAATGCGTAGGTTCGCAAAGTTGTTTCATTTTATCAATTTTTGTTTTACAAAACTTATCTCTTAAAAAGTTAATTTTTACAGGATTTTATTCATAAAATATGTAAGTTAAATTTATTCATTGTCATTAACAGAATCTACTTAAAAAAAAATGTGAGAATAATAATTTATGAAAAAATTAAAAATTAAATCCCTTTTAATTAAAATTCGCAGTGAAAGACATTTTATAGCTCACAATAATCTATATCGGCTATGGTTTTTTGTTTTTCCATCGGTGATATTATTTCAAGCTATACTCTGTAAATCGCTCCTAGACTATCTTTATAAGCTAAAAAAATCGAAGAAAACGCATACATTTTTAGAATAACGAATGCGCATTTCTTGATTTTGCTACTGCGCTTCTATTTATTTTGCCTTAATTAGAGGTTCCGTATTATATATAAATGTTTAGTTTTAATACTCAACAACACAAAAAGAGAGAAATTCAATTTATATGTCGATGGCTTAATGTTAA
>JAABKK020032995.1:0-15083 GCA_011634745.2 Catotricha subobsoleta
GTTACGTAACGCAAGTCTGTGACCGATATACATATCACGTCACATTCTGTAACAAAATCATATACCATATATATATATCAAACGCGTTACATAATTTATGGATGTCCCCTTATGCTCACGAGAATTGGTGCTGCAATTACTTTTAAGTATTTTTGCTTTGACTATGCATACTATGGACTGCTAACATCACGATTTATTTTCTGTAAAAACTAAAAAGCACACTTGCGCCCCACTAGGGACTAGTGGTGTTTTGGTGTTCAAAAAATGAACTAATATAACATTTGTATCTCGTCTCGGCCTATGTTAATTTTCGTTCATAAAATGACCGCGGTCCCTAGTGGGGCGCGCAATATCGTCCAGAACTTATAATATCACTTTTGTATGCAAAGAGCACCACGTTAGCAGTCCATAGTATACATAGTCAAAGCATTTTTGACAATAAAACCAAGAACGTCGCCCATAAAGGTTTATTATTATTCCATAATGATCTATTTCACGCTTCTCTTTATAACATAAGAATGAAGCGAATGGGTCGATATGGCAGCACTAATATTGCATTACGTCATTTATAAAACTTGGCTTCCATATGTCAAAAATAAACAAAAAAAAAAAAAATGAGAGAATAAACACACACGCCGTCAATTATTAACATAAATATTCTGTGAAAACAAAATAATTTTTTTTTTTTGTAAATTTTATTAATTTTCATTTTGAAAAAGTTTCTATAAATTATTTCAAAATAGGTGATTATCAGCATCAACCACCACGGTCCACCGTCATTGACAATAAAATGAAAATGAAATTGGTGGACCAAGTGGTCAGAAGTTTCCGCGTTGCAAAGGTGTTTCGTGAGAATACGGACAAAATAAATGCAATTGATTTCTCTCCAAGCGGAGAACATTTAATATCATGTAGCGAAGATGATCAGATTGTTATTTATGATTGTGACAAGGGGACACAAACACGAACAGTTAATTCAAAAAAATACGGCGTCGATTTAATTCATTTTACACACAACCAAAATACAGCTATACACAGTTCGACAAAAGTTGATGACACAATACGATACCTGAGCTTGCATGATAATAAATATTTGCGATATTTTCCGGGTCACACAAAAAAAGTAATATCATTGTGCATATCACCGGTAGAGGATTCATTTTTATCCGGCTCATTAGATAAAACATTACGTTTATGGGATTTACGTTCGCCAAATTGTCAAGGTGTGATGCATTTATCTGGACGACCGATAGCCGCTTATGATCCAGAAGGTTTAATATTTGCAGCTGGCGTTAATTCAGAAAGTATCAAATTGTACGATTTAAGGTCATTTGACAAAGGACCATTTGTAACATTCAAATTAAATCAGGAGAAGGAATGCGATTGGACAGGTTTAAAATTTTCGAAAGACGGAAAAACAATTTTGGTCAGTACAAATGGTTCAATTATACGATTGGTTGACGCTTTTCACGGTACACCACTACAAACATTTACAGGTAAACGAAATGTTTTTTTTTTTTTTTTATTCATTTCAATCTGAATAAACAATACATTTTACTAAATAAATGTTTGCAAATTGTTCTCATTGTTTTAAGGTCATTTAAATAACAAAGGAATTCCTATTGAATCATCATACAGTCCTGATTCACAATTTATATTTTCGGGCAGTACGGATGGCCGTGTACATGTTTGGAATGCTGATACGGGTTTTAAAGTTTGTGTTTTAAATGGTGATCATCCTGGACCTATACAATGCGTACAGTTTAATCCAAAATATATGATGTTGGCATCTGCTTGTACAAATATGGCATTCTGGTTGCCAACTGTTGATGACGCTTAAGCATAATACGAGAAAAAAAAATATATATAATTTTTAATTTTCTAATTATTAAGTTCTAGTTCAGCCCAATAAAATAATTAATTTTGTGGTTTCACATTTGTTTTCATAACATTTTCAGTTTTGTTTGTTTTTGTTTGTTTTTTTTTTTTCAATTTTTGCTCAACAGGCATGTCAACTAAATAATTGGGAATTTTTGGTTTCAGAATGAAATGCGGAATCAGGATCAGGTTTAAATGAAAGCGTTATTATTACTGTGACTGATTATAGAAAACTTTAATTGATTATACTGTTATTAATTCTATCATACAATTTTCTTATATCTGACAATAGAATATTAATATTTGTGCCCATTTTAGCGCTAATCGGTATAATGGGAATATCATACATTTTCTTTAAAGTTTCTAAATTTTCAATAGCTTCAGGTACATCAATTTTATTGGCAACTATAATTTGTGGTCGTGTAGGTAACTCTTCACTGAATTGGCTCAATTCAAATTTTAAAGTTTCGAAATGTGTCCAAGGCTCTGGACTTGAACAATCAATAATAAATAATAAAGCAGCACATCGTTCAGCATGTTTTAAAAATTGAATTCCTAAACCTCTATTTTCATGTGAGCCAGCTATTAAACCGGGCAGATCAGCAATACTAATTTGTTCATAATCATCATAATGTACTATTCCTAAATGTGGTTTAAGTGTTGTAAATGCGTATGGTGCTACTTTTGGTCTAGCTCTTGTGATCGCACGTAATAGTGTACTTTTTCCAGCGTTTGGTAGTCCAATCTAGAATTTCAAATAAAAACGAATATTTTGTTTTGATGTACATCAACAATTTAATGAAAATACTAACCAATCCAACATGAGCCATACTTCGTATTTCTGCGACGTACGATAAATCTTCACCATGTGCACCATATTCGCTAATTTTCGGTGCTTGTTCAGCATTTGATACAAAAAAATGATTTCCTTTACCACCAGCACCACCACGGGCCGCAACAAACATTGTTCCTTTTTTATCAAGGTCGCCGACCACTTTACCATATATATTTTTAACAATTGTACCAACTGGCACTTTGACAATTGTATGATCTGCATCTTTTCCACTTTTATCTTTATTACCACCATTTTCTCCCATACCACCTCTAATAATCGATGATAAATGTGACAAATTGTTTATGTCGTTTGATGCCTTAAATTGATAAATTAACATAAACAATTATTTATTTACAATGAATAGGAAATAATTATTCACTTATATACCTGAAATACAACATGTCCTCCATTACCTCCATCACCTATAAATTGAGTAAATAGATTTTGAATAAATCATAGTTTAATTAAATTCCATTAAATTACCTCCATCAGGTCCGGCATTCTCATTAGCCCATAAACTTAAAAATGATATACAACCATCACCGCCTTTGCCACCCATTGTTCGGATTTGTTTTAAATCCACGAAATATTGAGCCTATTTATTATAGAAAGTAATATAGAGAAAGGAAGCAATTTTCTGTTGTATATTTCATTTTGTTTTTATTTTGATGAACGAATGAATTTAAACTCACATCAGTTTTTGATGATTTCGCTTTTTTACTTCGAATAGCTGTAGCAACACGTTCCGAACTAAAACCATTAACTTTTAGCATTTGTATGGCGAAAATGTTCTTAGGACATTTTTGTGTAATAAGGCTTCGTTTTAAAATTGAAAACATTTTAATTTTGTAGTTAATTTAAAGTGTACACTTAACCTATGAACGTAAAATATATATTTACTCCTAAGTTTATTATTTTTTGGTTATAGTTTTTGACATTTTATACAGAGTTAAGTCGAGAGTTCATAACGCCACCGAAAAAACTCACACACAGGCCATGTTGTAGAAAACCAAATGTTTGATATTTTGATGAGAAGATGTTTTATTATTATTTTTTTAAATTAAATCTTTTAGCTAGGTTTCCTGTTCACGTGGAATATTTTTTATTTTTTGATAAGTGAAATGTTTGTGAAATACTCGTGGAAAAAAATGTGTGTAGATTTGGGCGGTTTTGATATTCATAATGCCAAATAAGAAAAAATATACGCAGCCATATCGCACACATTCAATGACAAATCAAATTTTTAAAAATTAAAAGCTGATCTAATCTCGAGGTTATAAAAAAAAACCTCGTGGTTAAAAAAAAAACACCTCGAGGTTAAAAAAAAACCACCTCGAGTTTAAAAAAAAAACCTCGAGGTTAAAAAAAAAGCCACGAGGTTCTACCTTGTGGGTCGCTTGAATACATCGAAGATCTCATTTATTTTCAAAATCCTTTTAGCACGTTAATAAGAGGACAAAATGCAACTCAGAAAATCATGGTAGAAGGTATGGAAAAAAAGCCGATCCACCTTAATATATATATTATATGAATGACAGGATTCAATTTTTTTCTATAAGTTGCGTAGATCTAGACTAGACTATATCAGATGCATAAAAATTCTTGTGAATTTATTGGTTTTCTTGAGTGTATATACCAAAAGGTTTCGCAATTGTCTATGCAATTTGTATGAATGATAAAACCTACTAAGAATATATCCGCTCAGCAAAAATATCGTCCAACAGCATTCACAATTTATTTTTAAATAATTTGCTAGTCCCACACATATTGTGGTATTCCTTTGAAGTTGATATTAACTTTTGATTAATATTTATAGACTTCTGTTTTTAAAAAAGAAAAAAAAAGAAGAAAAAAAAAAGAAGAAAAATAAAAGGAAGAAGATATGGAAGTATGGAAAATTGTCGAATTGGTTTATTCTGTAGACAATTCTTTGTTTTTATTTTTTATTTCTAAATTTAATCTTAAACATTTTCAAAATTAATTCGATCAAATTATTTCTGTACAGCCAGTGTAGATTGTTATTTACCATTTTTATCTACGTACAATATTTTTAATAATACTTGTAGAATAAAATATGATTTAATATGGGTTTTCTCAACCCCCACCCTCCAGCTATAATAAATTTACCAATTTAAAATTCTCTTCTTTCATTGTATATCATACTTACACTTAGCTGGTGGTTTATATATTTATATATATTGGAGTATTTAAAACGGTCGAAAATTATTTGATGTACGAAATAAACAGTTTCCAGTTTTTATATACATAAATATTTCTATTCGTATATTTTCTAATATTCTTCGATATTAATAAGAGAGATTTAACGTACGCTCTTTTGATAAATGATAATAATAAACGAGCCCAAGAAATTAATTCATCAATTATTCAATTTACTGCAAAAATATTCTTAGAATATTCTTAAGGCAAGTATTATAACGTAGGTATAATATTATATTTATTCAAAATAAATGCGTTTATCCGTAAATATTTTTGCTTGGGTAGTGGTTAGACAGTATATTGTACGGAAATTTGAAAACAACTTTAAAAATTAATTATCCAAGTATAAAATTATTGTTATGAATACTCTCTATGACTGCCATTAATTTTATTTATTATTATTAATATATTTATTATTTATGCAAGAATTATAATGAAACAGAACATTATTATATCGTTACAATTTTCAAAGCATCAACATTAAAAGAAAAACGAGAAATTCTTACCAAACTAAGTTCATTATGGTTCAATGCAAAGCTTTTGAATTGTGTATACTATCACACATTTTATAATATTTTCTAAGTTTATTCTTGATATTATTGAGTATAATAATATACTAAAAACTACCCATGTATGTATTTATATTTATAATGGACTGTGAAATTAATTAACCAAAATTGTGTTTTCTAATTAAAAGTTTATTTTCTTTGAAATAATTTATTAGTTCTATTAATCGGTTGTTATACCATGAAAATGATTACAATTAATGCTTTTATACAAGTTGAAATTTAATTATCATCCAACAAATATTTATATATCTATAACCCTGAGCCCGAAATATTGTCGCTGAAAACCTCATAAAACAAACATATACCCTTTTTAAATAATCGCTTCATGTGGATTATGGTTAAGAGCTTATGTATATATGTTCACCGATATGGTTTAGATGATTAAAAATGCCAAGCATAACATTCTCAAACCAATTTTAGTTTCAATAAATTATAATTTCGTATATCTAAAATCTCTCTTGAAAATATCAAATGGGATATACTTACTTATATTCAGTATATATAATATCAAAAAGAAGTCAAGTTTAATGGATATCGGATATTCAAATATCTACATTATATATTCACTTAATATTATTTCTATATAAACAATATCTATTGTATCCAACAGGTATCAGCTGTAGGAAAAGGAATTTTGATTACTGGTTGTGAATCACCATTAGCATGGTGTCTGGCACGTAAACTCGATGATCTAGGATTTACGGTATTTGCTGGGTTTACTAAACGTACAGGTTGTAATGATGCTGACTTATTAAAAGAGGAAAGTTCAGGACGAACAAAAATTTTACAACTTGATGTTACTTCAGAGACACAGGTATTGTATGAGTTATGTGTAAATAATATGGTTAATTTGTATCTAGGTTCTGAGTGCTATTTGTTTTATACTTGTTTTATTAATGTTGTGATAGATAAATTTGTTGTATGGTGTAGATTAGAAAGGTTAATATACCTCAGTCACATAAAAACGTATTGTTTTAATTGAAGTTAAAAAAAAACTTTTCAAGACATTCGAATGTACGTGCAACCGAAGATGTACTTTTACATTGAAGTTGAAAACGTGGGATTTTGGAGTAAACGACTATTCAACTTTTCATTCGTACACACCAGAAACTATTTTTGTTTTTATTTATTTATTCATTTTTTTTTTACGTAGCTATGTATTTTATCATTGTTTGCGTACTTCGAACATGACTCAAAAGTTCTATAAGTTTTATTTTTTTTATTTTTTGTAAATTCAACAATTAAATTAAAATAAAATCTTGACTACTAATTTGAGTGCTGAAAGCGAAGTATTCACAATTGTTTTATATACTTTTATGGGAGTTTAAAATTTATCGTCATTCTTAAAACATGTTTGATAAAAAGTTTTCATGACAGATTTTTGAATGATTGGTGAAAATTTGCACCAACAAACTTACCTAGCTGTTATGATTTGATAACATTTCATAAAAAAATTCTATAAATTGTTATTGATAAAAGTTTCTCCATATATACAAATAAGTTTTCTGTCATAAATTTGATATTTGTTTTGTGCGAATAATAAAATAGACAGTTGTGATCTATAACTTAAATAATATTCAATTCAATTATATCAACTGATGGATAACATAAATAAAGTAGAGCATATACCTACTAACATTTGAATATTTTTATAATTGGATTATTAGTATTTATAACACAATAATTATATTATATGTTATGCAAGTATACTTAGTATAAAGTTTTAAAATTAAAATATATGCGTTGCAAAAATTAACAAATGGTATTAAAATTGAAGGTTAAAGAGAATATTTTATTACAGAAAAAGTTTTTTTTATACAGAAAAAAGCTACGCTCGTTCATTTTAATGATAATAGAAAATAGAAAATAAATAAAGCGCTTTATGCTAGTTTTAAAAAAAGAGAATAATTGTATTCATTCATTTTCAAGCAACGTCGTACAAATAAATAAATAACTTATTTGTACAACATTGCTTGAAAATGTTTGTGATGTATATCGAAAAGTTTCGTAATTAAATAATTCTTTTTACTTCATTTTTGAAAAAAATGAAGTATAGGGATAATGGTTTTTTTTTTGTTTTTTTTTTGTTTTTTTTTTGTTTTTTTTTTGTTTTTTTTTGTTTGTTTTGATTTAACTTTTTCTCAGGATTGGCTGGACGGATTTTGATGATTGACCTACCGTCGGATGTAGATTCGGAATTGTGACAAAATATATGGGTTTTGGTTTTGATCAATATTATTTTTCAGTTCGAAAATTCGAAAAAACTGTTTTCGAAAATGGTCAAAAAATTTGTTGATTATATTTTAATGTCGAATAAATTCTGCGTCTAACGGTACCCTGAAAATGAGTATTTTTTTTGTTTTTTTTTTTTTTGTATTACAGCCCCCCTCAAAATTAATTTTATCAAAAAACTTTGTATAGGCGAAATGTGCAAAATTAAAAACAATTATATTCTGCTTTTAAGGTTTTTTAATTTTATGAAATTTTTCATCATATTTGATCGAATTTGTAAAAAAAAAATCAGTTTTTTTGATTTTTTGAACCGAACAACTAAACTGATCAAAATCAAAACATATATATTTTCAAGGCACGCTTATTCCGCATCCAACGGTGGGTGGATAGTTTTTGTCCGTCCACCCAATCCTGAGAAAAATTCTAATAGTCTCAAATAATGCTAGGGATTATTATTTTTCTTTGTTTATGATTTTAATATTCGCAAAAATGAAGTTCTGTACCAATCTAATTGGCAGCTTGATTTTTTTTTTTTTTGAACTTGGAAAAGCGTTTTATTTATTTTTTTCTATTATTATGAAAGTGAGAATATATTATGACAAAAGATAGGATACCTATACGTATAATAATAAAAAGTTTTAATTTTTTTAAAAATTTAATTGGATGGTAATACACCTACATTATTTCATAAATGTAGATTTTCATCGTAACGAACGAATTATTTAATATATTAATTTTTTTTATCTAGGTATTGGTAAGTATTTTTATATCGCGTATATAAAAATATAAAATATTTGTCCATTGTGTAAAATATTATTATTTAATATTTATATTTAACCAATTCAATATTAAAAGAACCTTTAAAATATGTAGAAATGTTGAATATGGTTTATATGAGCTTTATAAATAAAAATTTCAGATGCTTGAGGCTTCACTCTACATTTCTGAACATTTACCAGATGGAGCAAGTGGTTTATGGGCTGTTGTACATTGTGCAACCTGGGTAGCACTTGGTGAATTGGAATGGATTCCATTTGCCGTTTTGAGAAAATCAATCGACATTAATTTGTTAGGTAAACATATCATACAGTACGTGCCGGTGGTGCACAGATATGCTAAATGAAAAGCTTTAATTCATTTAAAATTATTTCTTTTTTCAACAGGAGCTGCTCGTTTAACTCAAATTTTTTTACCGTTGGTTCGTCGTGCTAATGGAAGAATAGTATTTTTGTCATCTGGTAAATTTTTTTTTAAATCTAAAAAAAATAGAAAAAAAGTGATTTTAATATCGACATTTTTTATTTTACTTTAGCCTTGGCGAGAGTTCCGGCACCAGTCAGAAGTGCTCAGTGTGCCACACAAGCTGGTCTAGAAGGTTTTGATTATAAATTAATTTATAGAGAGATTTTACATGTTTATTCATTTTAGGTTTGGCCACATGCTTAAGACAAGAATTACGTCCACGGGGTGTTGATGTATCTATAGTGGCAGCTGGAGAATTTGCGGCAGGCACTGCTTGGCTTAGCGATGAGTCAATGTTAGATCAAGTAATTAACAGCAAGCAAATTTTACTCTTTTCTTTTTATTGTGTTTTAAATTATTTGTTTAAAGGCTCGTACAATGTGGGGACAATTAAGTGAAGAACAGAAACAAAGCTATGGTGAAGAATATTTTGAGAAAGCACTTCGTTCCTTGGAGAAATATACAAACACGGTTTGAAATTAATTGAATTACATAAATTAAACATATTTCAATCAGAAATCAAAATATAATTAATCAACTATTCATTTTTTCAGGAAGCTGATTTAAGTCCAGCTATAAAATGTTTGGTCGATTCTCTTGTTCGTACTTGTCCGCTGCCCCGTTATACTCCAGTAACTACATCCGAAAAATTACAAACATTTATTGCTGACCATTTACCACGTTGCTTTTATGATGCCATTTATGAAAAATAAAGCATTAATAAGAAATTAGTCACAGCTTTGAATGTGCAGCTTTGTATGCGAGAAGTATGGACACAAAATTCACATTCTTTTAGTCCTAACTTACATTAATATTATTACATTATTACATTATTAAATTATTACATTATTATACTTACTTATGCTTCGTTTTCGTAAAATAAAGAATGGTTTTTAGTAGTCATAAAATTTTCGAATCTTTATTAAAGCCATTTCAGTATATTCCAGATAAGCGTTTCGTTTTGAAATAACATCTCTCCGTTAAAGTAGCTTTAGGAATATAAAGCTTTCATCTCAATAACAGTTTCTTTAAATTTGAGGATTAATGCTACTACTATTATTACTTTAAAATAATTTAAATATTATTTCCACCAGAGGATGTTGAACTGGGTGATATCTGATGGAAAAATATTAAATAAATATTAACGCATAGACAATTGTGGTAATAATTTTATGAATTTTTTTGTAATTGGGTTAACAACATAGAAACTGCTGCCATCTATTGAACGTAATAATCTCTATATTCATGAGCTAAACAGTTAACGTATTTGTATGGAATATAAAGGTAGATCAAAAAAAAAACATTAAAAGCTTTCTGATTAAATGTTCACTAGCTTTCAATAAACGAATAAAAATATTTTTTTGGAAATTAATTAATATTAATTTCATTTGATGGAAATATCTGAAATTAGATCTATTATATTATTATAATGAGACAATGAGTACTTATATTTAAAAACTTTAATTTATACAGATAACATAAGTGGATAGGTATTTGAACTGTATATCATTTTTATATTTAATTATTTATAAGTACTTAAAATTTAGCACCAAATTAAGCTTCTTTTATAACGGAACCAACAATTGTGACTTATTCTAGCAACAATAAAGAAATGATTCATGTTTTTTGTAAGCTACCTATATTCTAAAGTAGAATTTTCCAGAAACTAGAATGATTTAAGATGCCACACATAGAATTTTTTTTTTCGATTTATCTGTTGCAGTAAGATTCTATTCAAGGTAAATATTAAAGTATATTTGTGGCAGATATATTGTATATCTGTAAGAAATATATTTTAACTATTACATATAAAATATATTTGCTTCAAATATATTATAACTGCTACAGATTTATTATACGTATAGCAGATGTAATATATTAATATCATATAATTTTTTTTTATATATGATACTGGGGAAGAAATATTATGTATTCTATAAACATTTGTATATCTGCGACAGATACAAAAGTTACGGAGTTATAAATATATCTGTTACAGATAAAATAATTTCTTTCTGTAGCAGATATAAATATTAATATCACAGATATAATATATCTGATAAAAATGTATTTTGTACCTTTAACAGACCTATTATATGTGTAACAAATATATTATATGTACAAAAGATGTATTATACTCGCCGCAGTAGATATATTTATACCTGCCATAGATATATTTCTACCTCCGTAACTTTATATCTGTGGTGGATATATTTTTCTATGTGTGTGTATGGTTTCACAAAAGTTTTATTTTGGTTCTTTTCCATACACTAAACAATTTCCAAACAGAGACAAAATAGTTTTAAAACAGTTGTAAGTTTAAAATTGTTATTGGGTTAATTATCTAAACGATAGATTCAAATAAACTGCATGTAAATAATATAGTTTAATTTTTTTGTTTATTTCATTCTTTATTTAGCAGCAATAACATTATATTAGATTAGGTACCTACTTAATTATATTCAGAGATTTACTGTAAATCAAACATAGTAAGTATTAAAATCAGCTAGAAAATTATTAATTAATTACAAGACACGTATTGTAACATTTTTACCAAAACTAGTAATTAATAACAAATGATGGTTAGGATATCATTATAAGAAAATCTCATATTTAAAAGGAACCTAATTTGGTATGAACAGTTAATGAGGTATGAAAAAATTGTATAAAATCTCCAAAATATACCTTGTTATACCTCGTTATGGTATGAGTTTTAATATGTGTGTTCATGCCACTGTGTGGTATGAAATTATTTCTTTATCATTTTTTTCACAAGTGAGATTATATCATGAACCAAGTAGCAAAGAAAATTGTTTTTTTTTTTTATCAAAAATATCATTCAATCACAGTATACAGTATATATTTGTAGACAATATATTGATTAATAGTTCACAATATTATTTCTAAGTAATAATGGCGATATTGAGAAGATCCAAAAACAACAAACTTATTCAATACGAATAATTTGAAATGCTTATAAATAAACAAGTATCGATATATTACTTAAATCGTTAGAATGGCTGTGTGTAATTGGAAGAATTCATCTTAATGTAATGATTTTAATATAAAAAATAAAAAATAACATGATGCCAAACAAACAAAGGAAACACACTATTGGCCATTATAGAAATCATGAATTTCGTTTACCTCAATTTAAGAAAAAAGAAAAAGGACTCAATCTGTTTAATAAACTTAATAACGTTAAAGAATCTTTAACAGTACTTATACATATTTAAAATAAGATGACGTGACTATTATAGTAAACACTAGTTAAAACCTAAATGAGATGTAATTGCAAACATAATTAAATCTGATCTATCACTAAATTTTAAATAAATAAATATCTTGATAAATGACATAAATCATATGTATAAATGTATAAAAAAAGCTTATGGCCTAATCAATAAATAATACAATAATAAAATTAATAGAAATAATAGAAATTATTGCACTATAATGAAAAAACTTAAGCATCTTTTCATATGTAATGGGTTGATTCTAAATTGGAAATTATGACGCAATTTTATACAATATTCTAGTTATAAAATAAAATTAATTATAAAATCAAAGCGGTTTAAATTTCATTTCGCATCAGGAAAATGTCTATATATTACTTAAAATCTAACAAATTAGTAATTTGCAAACATTAAAATTACATATAAATAATTTAAACATTCATTAAAAATTTACAAACTGTAATATTCAGTTGCATATATAGAATCGATGCATAAATATAGGTTTTGGTTTTAGCAATGCTATTTTCAATTTATTTATATGGTCATTTTATAAATCCGAATCTACATTATATTAAAATTTTATATTTTAAATACTCACATATCAATATATTTATTTATTTTAACATATGTGAGTGAGAAATAATATGTTTGGTATTAAACTTAATTATAACTTTGAAACGTCCCAAATTTAAAAAAAAAAAACAAATGTATATTATTTTACGAGGGGCACAAATAAATTGATCAGTAAATCATATAATTTTGTTTAGACAAAATATTAAATGTTCAGTAAATGAATTCATTTTGTTCAGTAAAAATGGCTAAAAATAGATAAAAATCGTTAGAAAATTTCATTTTAGACTTTAGAAAGCTTCTAAAACCTCATTTTGATTGAATTGTTCCCCTGCTAGGATCATCTTTTAATGTATGTAATGTAATTTATTTACTGAACGGTTTAATAGCAGCCTTTTGTCATAATAATAATTGAAACATCATTCATTCATAATATTAATTAAAGCATAATATTAAATAATTAATTAATGAATTAAGGCAGACATGTTTAGCATTGAACAGCACTTTTAACAATAGTTCGATTAAGTATGACCCGAAAATGTGTGAAATAAAAATAAGATTAATTAATTAAATCTTTTTGTAGACAATTTCATAGAATTTTAATATAAAAAAAATTGCGTTTACGTCATGTAGGGATGAATAATTCTAAAGCTCTTAGTATAATGTTTCACCATTTAAAAAAAAAAACACTAAATCACTTCTCTACCCATAATCGTTAAGTGTAAATTGAATTGAGAGTAAAATTAATGAAAAACAAATTAGATTCGTCCCTAATTACCGTTGGTACAAATGATTGAATTGTGCTTAAAACAAATATGAAAGAGAAAAGAATTTAGCATATTCGCTTCAATTCAAAATGATTGGATAAATACATTTTTTAGGTTGGTCGTCAAAATCAATTACTATCAATATTCTTTAAAATAGGTAAATATTTTTTTTTTTTCGTTTATGATTTTCTGTTCCTCTGTTTAAATACACAACTGTATATGTTTGGCTCTAGAGTATTCATAAAAATTGATTTTATTTTTTATTTGTCATTTGTATTGAAATAATAAATAATAAAATATAATACAAAATTTGAGTGGCAATATTTGTTACGCTTGAAAATAATATGATAACAATAATCTTTTGGGAATATACGAATAAATGAAAGAATATTCAGTACAGCAGATTATGTAAATATTTGAAACTGAGAAAAATTTAAGTTTAGATTTATATTTAGCGGATTATAATATTCGCAAGATTAATTTTTAACGTAGCAAGAAAAACCTGTTGGCCAGTAGTTGTGCACATGGTTATATTGATTTAACTTGAAAGCTATTCGTGGCTATGTAGCAGGTCCTGTGTGTTGAAAACATTTCAATTTGAATATTTTGTAAAACACTCGTTTTCAGTGTTGGGAAAGGTCACTAAAGAAAAGCTCTAGATCAAAATGTTAGATCATTGACAAAAAAGATCAAATTTAGATTATTTTAGATCGTTTTTAGATAATTTTCCCAAAAATTCTTAATTGCCTAATAAAATGCACTTATAAATATTTATCTATAATGTATAAGCACAGGTATAAGTATATCACGATGTTTAAGTACAAAGAATAAATTTCTGATAACTTGATTTACTATTATCGCTATAATTTACTAAGAATGTTTCAATAATCATATGTTTTATATAATAAGGTTCATCTGAAACTAAATATGCAAGATATATGCAAACAATTTAGACTTTAGAGACTAAATTCAATAATAAACTAATTTGTATATATATTTTATTGGCAACTTTTTAAAGAATGAACTTAAACATAATAATAATCAGAAATTATTTATATAAAAGTTTTTGTCTTATTGTTAACTAGAAATCGGATAATGTTTTAAAGAAAGTAAGAAATAAGTAGATACTTTTTGACTTATTTTATTTTAACACTGATTTTTCTTTTTCGTTACAAAAATGAAGTCGTGTACCACGCCATTAAATTAATACTTAATACGTGAAAAACTAAAAAATGATAAATGATCTGAAAATTAAAACTAAACCGAAAATATGTTTTAGAATATTCTTATCTACTACGACCATCAGTGACCAGGGCCGGTCACAAACCACAGCAGCCCCAGGCGAGATTATAAATCATCTCCAACTATCGTTGTGATAGGAGTAAATCAGCCATCGTAATGTTAGGCCCTTATCCCACATTAGCTTATCATAGACTGAAATATAAACTTAATTTACAATACGAGAAATAGATAGATATATCAAATACTTATGTGTGAGCGAAATATAAAATGTAATTATGAAGTGTCAAACTAAACT
>JAABKK020033006.1:0-15081 GCA_011634745.2 Catotricha subobsoleta
GTCAAAACATGTCTGAAAATAATAATAATGGAAATTTTCACATTTGAAATATCGGGTATGACCCGATTCAACCCGACAGACCCGAACTGACCCGACAAACCCGAACCGACCCGAACGACCCGAACGACCCGAGTCGACCCGACGTATCCGAGCCGACCCGACAAGTTCGGGTCTAACCCGACCCGAATTTCGGTAATTTCGGATACCCGACTGATCTCTGATCTGTAGCTATACCTATAGTTAATCTGGTTTTCATTTCCTTAATATAATAAATTGATAATACAAATATTTGTGTGTATGATGAAATATGAAATAGTGAAGTGAATAGCACTAGTTATGCCATATGCACTCAACATTTCATAACTTTAATGGAATTTGTGACTTAAACTAATGTGTATTTTTTACTTCATTTTTGAAAAAAATTAAGCATAGGGATCGTGATATTTTTTATTTTCAGGATTGGCTTGACGGATTTTGATGATTGACGTACTGTTGGACGCAGAATCGTAATTGTGACAAATTGATCAGTTTTGGTTTTCAGTCCGAAAATTCGATAAAACTGTTTTCGAAAATCGACGAAAAATTGATTTTTAGGATTTTACGACACGACGGTCCGAAAAAGTTCAAGACCAAAACCTATATCTTTTGATGTCGACTAAATTCTGCGTCTAACGGTGGCTCAATCACCAAAATCCGATCACTCAGTCCTGAGAAAAGTATACCCTGAACATGAGTAATTTTTTTTTCGTTTTTTTTTTGTTGTTGTAAGACAGCCCCCCATAAAATTGATTTTATCAAAAAAAATTGTATGCACGAAATGTGTATTATTAAAAATAATTATAATTTGTATTTAAGGTTTTTTTATTTTGTAAAATTTTTCATCATATTTGATCGAATTAGTAAAATAAAAATTTACACACATGATTGATTTTTTGTACCGAAAAACTAAACTGATCAAAATCAAAATCAAGGCACGCTCATTCCGCATCCAACGGTGGGTGGATCATTATTGTCCCTCCACGCAATCCTGAGAAAAAACGAAATAAAATGATTAAAATCCGTCAAATCAGTCCTGAGAAAAATTGACCTGAACATGAGTACTTTTTTTAACGCTGAAGTAATGAGAAAAATGAAAACTAATTGGAAGATAAAAATAATGCTAGGGATTATTATTTTTCTATGTTTATGAAATTAATACTCGCAAAAATGAAGTTCTGTACCAATCTAATTGGCAGCTTGTTTTTTTTTCATATTTATTTTTATTTACATATTGTCATGAATTTGGTATAGCTGGTGAATGTCTTTTAACATAAACAATAATCAGAAATTTGATAAATAACACAAAAGATCCAATTACGAACATGGAAGGGTCAGGGGATTACGAATTCATAGTTGAAATGGGAGATATGACAAAGTGTTTGTTATGGGTAGAACAACCAAAAAAAAAGAGTAATACACGCAACATTTTTAGAAGTAATTTCAGCGTTGGAAATCATATTTTTGAAGATAGTTACATCATTAAACTGAAAGTACCTGAAAAAGGAAAAAGAAATTAAATTTGAACACACGAGAGTCGAGATCAACAGAAATGAAGATCTCCATAGCATGAGATTAAGGTGGGTCGACATTTCTTTCATGCTTTCTACCATTATTTTCTGTGTTGCATTTGGTCTCCTGATTCACGTGTAAAAGAAATTTTTAAAAATAAATGAAATCTTCAATATGCTGACCCACTCAATAGAACCGCATGGCTTTTTCTTCAACCTTGAGATTTTTTGTCTCGTAATTTTATTTTTTTCAAGTAAAAGGAAAGAGGTAAAAAAAAGCTGCGAGGTAAAATAAAAAGCCACGAGGTTATACCCTGTAGGTTGCTACCGTACATCGAAAGTCTCATTTATTTTCAAAAACCTTTTAGCAGGTGATTCAGGAGTCCAATTGCAACTCACAAAATATTGGTAGAAAGCATACAAAAAAAGTCGATCCTGAGTACTTGAGATGAATGAATTTTAAATGTTTCTTTCTAGATACCTCAATTAGTTCTTTATAATTTAAATTTAATGATAAAAACTATAAAAATTAAAATAATTTTAGTATTTACTTCGTTTTTCACAAGCCTTTGTAATCGAAATAACTGTAATGAAATGATTACGATAGATAAACATATTTTACTCTATTTGTTTCAACTTAAAGATAATTTTGATTTAATTTCTATGCACTTCTTGTGATAAGAAAACTATATTCTATAAATAATAATTAACTGTAAATATTCTCTAGAAATACTTTTAAAAGTGATGATGTTTAACAACTAACACATTTCAATTATCTATTAAATTTTATTTTTTTTAAAATTTTCATTCCATTAAATGAACATTTATAAATTTATCATTAATTTAACATTTACACGGACATTTACCAGCCACAGCATAATAAATAAATGTAGATGAAATTATTGTAAAAACATAAGTAAATAAATTAGATCAATGACATGCAAATCGAACTTATATTAAATATCAATTACATACAAATAGCAGCTGTTGTTCTGCAGTTATTACGGCTAATAATTTAATCAAAAACCACCATTCATTTCTTGCAAATAATATCACTAATCATTTATAAAACGCAATAACAATGAGTGCAATTTAAAAAATATAAATAAAAATGTCATTTGATATTCACATATGGAAATTGTATCCGGCTGAGGTTAAAATTCGTCACACATACGTACCAACTGTAATCACTTCACATTTTTAAAAATAAAACAAACACCTACTTGTATCTGTATAAGTTATAAGCAGAACAGTGAAAAGAAAAAGGAACCGAAATTCATTTCTTTAATGAACTTTTATATCTGTATGGGAAATATATTTAGTAACTACTGTATTAAAGCATCCGGTCAAAACTATGTGATTAGCACAGCAATCGCAATTTTATCTGAATAAAAAAAAAAAAAAAATACAAATATATATTTAAATTTATAAACAGTTTGTCGAGGGGTTGGATGTCGTCGAAAAGAAAATCGATTTTCGATTAATCAAACATCGTCGATCGCCACCAGCCAATTTTTTTTGTGCTTGTTGGCGAAATAAAATCGATTATTGAGATAAAAAAAACTTGTTTCAAACATCGATAATCGTCAAAATTCTGATTGTTATATACAGTTCACGATTTATCGATGTTTCCACAGATTTAATCGATTTAATTGCAATCGACTTTATACATAAATAATATCAAAATGATGACGATTTTCATTAACATTAATTATTATTTTAGTATTTATTTTCAAATCATTATTATTGATAAATATCTACGCACTTCGGATATTCCAAACCGAAAACAGTATACGTAAAATAACTGTAATTAGGAAATTTAATATCTCGTAGATTTGAAAATAAAATACGAAACGCATGAAACTAAAAATGTTTAACTTGAACATGAATAAGAATGAATTTGTACAAACAATAGAAAATAAACAGTGTGCACTGCGTTGTGCCCACGCTAAAGCTTTATCAAATTTTGTTTTGTTTAAAGATGGTGTTATCTAATCGCATTTTATTCGCAGCACATAAAATGTTTATCGTATAAAACACTATTAGAATGTGTTTATATTTTATATAATTATTAAAACTAATAAAAATTAAAATGCGCACGATTTGTTTGGAACGTATTTCTTCGTATTTAGAATTTTTATTATTTTGTTTTGTTTTTTTTTCTTTATTTTATGTGGATGTACTGTGCGTTTTTATTCAAGCTAACAAACGAAAATTAATGAAATATAAAAATGTAGAAATATTGATAAAAATTTATTGATGTGAGATAAGAAATACTGTGATAAAAATAAACATTACCAAAATTATTATGAATTTAAAGTAAATGCAAACGCATATTTATATGTATCACCCCGCTTTTTAAATACTAAAAATTGTGCGACCGAAATTATATCTAATATTGCCTTTTAGATAAGAAAACGAAAAACAGCGTAACTCAATTTAAAATAAACTATACTTATATAATAAAACTGGTACGACAATACTTCGTTCGATATAACTGATGATATAATAATAATACTTATAGCGTGGCAAATAACCATAAAATGTATATTTTCAACAAAATTATTCAGATTGAATACTTCTCTCTCTACATCTTGTTCTTAATACATACAATAATGAAATTTGGATTTTGGTTGCGATACAACAAAATTATACTTAAATTTATATCTGCAATTTGTCTGTTTTAATTAAGATTTTTCAAAAATAAAAATTACTATTTGTAAAAAAAAAGGGACGAAAAAATAAATAAATAAATAAAGAAATAAAGAAATAAAGAAATAAAGAAATAAATGACATAATGGATAAGAATTTATTTGATGATTTAAAATTAGATCGAGGTGAAAACAGCGAAATTTTCGATAAATAAATTGAGGTAATCATGAAATTGACAAATTTTTATATTCTAACTTAAGCCCATGTTACCGACTTCGTTTATTTTTATTTATTTATTTATCATTTATTCATTTTTTTGTGTTACAATTGTAATAACAAATTAGGTATTTTTATGAGTTATAATCAAAGATTTTTCAGCAGTATTAGAATATTTAGTTAAATTATTATTTAATATATTTTAGTGTTTGAATTTTCATTACTGTATTTAATTCCATATTTTAAAGGAAAAGGCTAAGTAAAAACCTTTATAGTAATCCGACTACGTTTAAATTTGAACGGTTTATAGTAATTTTCTGTTGAAAGACATTTTTATATGTTTTATAATTTTTTTCTTTCGGATTTAATTTGTTTCGATGGATTTTCGTTGTTGCATAAAGTGAGAATTGATTTCTGAATTTTATCAAAATCAATACAAGATGCATAATGCATATCCTTCTCAAAGCCAATAATGCAAGTGAGAAACTTCTGAGTTCGTGAATTAAATCCCTAATTCATTAAATAATAGGCACACATTTTTTTCATATTGAATTTCACTAAAAAAAAAAAAAACGAAAACCATTAGCTTTTTGGTTCATCGCAAAAAAAAAGTACGAATAACGAAATATCATGAACTACAAACATTTAAAAATAAAATTTTCTTTTCAATTTGTTAATTTTTAACATAATAATCCGGAAAAAGTGATATTAAATTTTATTCTTCATTGTTGAATTGTTTATATTTACTTGGAAGTTATGTTGTAAGTCTGCCAGTCTCTTAATGTAATTTTCATTTAAATAAAATACCAAAACCAGTAATACCGCCAACTCCAACTACTAAAAATTAAGAAATCAAAAAAAAAAAAAGAAGAAGAAGATATAAGTAGCTCTTTAAAGATCGCAATCGCTTCAAGCAAGAAAATAATTATGAAAATTTATCGCTCATCACATTTTGGTGGAGCGGTGGTAATCGTGTATGATGTTATGATGATGTTTGAGTAATGAAACAACAATATATATTGAGAGAAATGGTGTTTTATTATTTCTAACATTTATTTTGAAACTGTCGAATGTCGATCGAAGAAAAAAGAAATTGCATGGCACGAAAAATAAAGCCAACATTTTAAAATATGAGCTAGTTGGTCTTGGCCGCCGGTTTTTGTATGGAAATGATCATCATCGTTAAAAGATCATTATCACACCGCACCAACAATAAACAAATGTACATAAACTCATAAATATTTATATTTATATCATACAGTTGGTTCCTCGGTCCAAGTTGGTTGTGTCTATGCGTTCACCGCAAACATTTCTATTTCACATTAATTTTTCTAAGATAAGATGCATTTAGGTAAAATAACGATTAAAATATTTGTGTAATGATAAAAAGTACAAACTACGAAAAATTGTTTTGTATTTTAAATTAAACAAAAAAAAAAAAAAAATCCGCATAATTAAAAATAAAATCTACAAGAAGATAAAAATAAAGAAATAAAATAATAATAAAAATAGTCAAATGAAGTGAAAGAGAAAATATTTATAAATATTTATAAAATATTGTACATTTCTAATCCGCAAGGAATAATTTTTGAATTTTAATTTTCTATGTCATATACAACGTGTAAACAATTCAAATCAATTTAATCTTTTTGCTAAAAACCAAAAAAAAAAAAATATTTCTTTTTAATTCTTGCGATGATATTTTTTTCTTTAATATTTTGTGAATATCAAAAGAGAGAATTCATTTAATATATAAAAAAGATAATGATCACAAATTTATGAAAAAAAAAACAATGTTTTGTTTTTGTAACTGACGTATTTTCAACAATTACTCACACAAAGAAAATAAGACTCGATTTTCAAGCCAATGCTTGAACTTTGAACTCGATTTCATATCAATTTAATTTCATGATATTTATAACGAAAAAACGTGCAACAGCCAATATTTTTTTTTACAGAGTATTGGTAAAGGTAAAGGTGGAGAAGAAGATACATCCGTTAACCTCTTACTTATAAATACTTCGCGTAAAAACACTGAGAGCTAAAAAGAAAAGAAAAAACGAATTCTTCTCGGATACACTAGCGCATAACTAAAAATATTTACCATACGGAATGACTGAATACAAACAGGTTTCAAATTCATAAAATATTTATGGATGATTATTATTATGAATGTGCGGTTGGATATACAAGAAAAATTCAATACTATATAAAATAGATGGTTTTTGGTTTGGGTACACACTGCACAGGCAAGTAAATTCATAAAAAATAAAAATGAAAATAAATAAAAACAAGAAAACAGAAAAGGTCAATCATCACAACTGACGGCACACACAAACACAACATAAAAGAAAATAATAAATATATATATACAAACATTATACACTTATATGTATATAAAAAAAAAAAAATAAATAAAAAAAAGATGAAAAAAAATTCTACATACCTTCCTTCTTCCCTAACTTAATAAAATACAATATAAATAAATATCCTCCAACTCCTTAAGTACGTATGGCGTATAATATACTTATGTAATAGGAATTTTTAACACTTAGGGCGGCATGCAAAAAACGAAGAGTTTTTTTTTTCTTTTTATTATTATTATTTATTGGGTCTAATTTTTTGTACGCTTCATTCTTTTGTAATTCAAATTTCAATTCATTTTGATCAAATTATGTTAAAATTGATCAATTGCCTTGAAGTGAATTTTTGAAATAAAGTTAATCAATGTTTAACCGAATAGAATTATTCGACTATGATTAAAATGTGGTGAGTTTTAGACAATTTTTGGGAATGGACTGGACACTCGATATTATTTGAACCAATACATTTTTTTTTTAAATTCTTCTATTTTAAATATACTTGTGCGGTGAATTTGAAAATTAATTAATCACTTTGATACAAGACAATATAAATTTGCCAAAGAAAATATTTATAAAATTATTATCAAAACTATATTTAAAGTTGGAATGTTGGGACGAAATACGTTCTCAAGCGTTCGTTCCAAAAATAATATACAGTTTTACAGATTAAAATAGTGATATTGTATCTCGATAAAGGTACACAAAATACCAAGTGAAATAATAAAAATACCTAAAAAAAAAAACGTAGGGAAAGGCAAAAATTACAAAAAAAAACATCAATTTGAACTTTACCTTTTTGAAAAACATACAATAAATCAATTATTTTGTGATGTTGTTCATCTTCGTCAATATTCTGGATTTTAGGTTGGTTAGGTGATATTTGTGGTTGTTTGAAATTTATTGTCTTACAATTAGCTCACGATAAAAGTAATTCAATTGAAAATGCACGGAACTAACAAATTTATTTATATTTATTTATTATTCACCTTCGGAAATATGTAATGAAATAAATTGAATGAATTTTCTTTAATTTTTTTTTAGAGGGCGAAAAACACAAACACTTTTACGTTACGCACGTTTTTTTTTATGTTTTTTTTTTGGTTTTTCTTTATATTATTTTTTATATCTATTATTTTATTGTAGTGTATTTTTTCCACTGCTATTTTCCAGAAACAAAACACGCGTTAAGTAAACATAACACGAAAAATCAATAATATAAAGAAAGAAAAAAAAACTTATATTTCCTATTTTTGTTTTGGGCTCTTTATTTTGTTTGAATGCGACAAATATGTGTTATTTATTTCGTTTTTCGGTAAGTATGTAATGTCATTTGTTAATATATAAGCCATGTAATGACACCGAAATTATATATCAACCACTATTTTTGTGCGATAATAATTATAGATTAACTATTTCCGGTTGAACCATAAAAATCATAAAAATAGTCAAACCAGTTTTAATTTAAATATTGTATTTTATATTTTGGACGAATAGAAATTTTTGACCGTTTCTTATCAGTTCAAAACTTTATTGTATTGCTCTCGTTATGATATTTTTAAAATGCAGCCAGTCCAACTGACATGTGGCATTAACATAAACTGTAACTACCGAATTTCTTATCATCACACCATTAACTCAAATTCAAATTTAAATCGAATTGAAAACTATATTTTTCTTCGTGTTTTTGTAGCCACCCAAAAAAAAAAAAACAAACAAACAAACAAAAACAAATAACTGAAAATATTATTTATATTTTTAATTCACTTTGAAACACCAAAACACATCACTGACTGCATCAATTGATTTAAAATTAATTCAAATTAATAATTATCATTTGGTTTCAAAAACAAATATATTTCTGTTAAAATTGATTGCATCTAATTTATTAAAAATAAAATAAAATATGATTTAATAATAATACTGTGTATTTGTATGAAAAACGTATGACATTAATGAGAAAATCAACCCCGAATTGATGATATCGCGCGCAAGTTATAATACACGTAATACGTCCACTGTGCAACGAATCATCTAAACGACTGGTCGATCTGGTCGATGTGACGACTCAACTAACTTCTCTTGTTGGGTTTGTTGTGTGTTGTATTTTTTCTTCTTTTTTTTATGTTCGGTAATCGTGTGTACGCTATAGGTCTTGGATGGAATGCAAAAATTCATGCTTCTTACCTCGTTCATAACGTGATCAGCACCATATGAATGATGGTAATAATGATGATGATGAAAATGAAACAGACATATTGGTGAAGATATTTGTTCCTTTCAACTTATATCAATTTCATAAATATATCTCTTTTTCTCTGTTGTAGCTTGTAGGGTGTTTTCCGCATGAACATTTTGCCTCTATCCATGCACAAATACACAAACAATTCAGTTTCTACCTTACAGTTGCCTACTTTACTCAGTACTCAAATTAAAGTGGATTTGTGATAGTGTGCAGTATTTCTAATTCATATACATAGGTATTTAAATTCTATTCACTTCACTTCTTTTACAATTACGACAAATAATAAATGAATGAAGTTACACAGCGACATCAATACATTTAAAATGTTTTACATTTATGCGTTAGCTTAATGGTTTGAATATTGGATGAAAAGTTTTAATGTTTTTTTAGTTCTTATTTTAAAATGCAACAGATGGATTATTTTAACTATTTTCGAATTAATAAACATCAGATTGGATAAAGTACGTAAAGCAAGTTAATGTGTAATTCTACGTAACTTTCTTGCCTTACTCATCTTACATTTCATTGACCATATAAAAATCTACAACAACGTAATTTCAATATGATTAATGATAAGTAATTACGAAAACCTATGCAAATTCGTTTACGTCCCTTTGAATTAAATGGAGATTGATAACCTGCTTTAACTATCAGCTACCTTAAATTAAGTTTAGATAAACATATGGATTGATAGATCGGCCTAAATATAAGTAAAAACTACATAGAATTTTTTTATAGAAATGTTTTATGTTGTTACATTACATTAACTATAATTTTGTTGTTTTATTACTGTGACCATAATTCAATTTTATTTTTTGATAGTATGAGTATATTAATATTCATTATACCTTTTGCTTCCTTAAGCGCTTAAGAACAGAAGTAGATATAATCCTTTAAGTATTCAGACATAATCAATATTTTTATAGTTAATGAAAAAAACAAATAGATAACTTATAAAAGATAAAATAATTCAAAACATATCTAGATAACAATCTGGAATAAAAATTGCATGAAAATTATTTGCAAAGCAATTTTGATCAAAAATCGTGACACATATGTGTGCCTCATAAAATGTTTGTCCCAACCAATCATTTGAGACTTAAATTTTGTATACCAACGGTATAAATAATTCAAATTTATTTCTACGACCTGCTATGAATTTTAATAAAAATAAAATCACAATCTTAAATCGATTTGTTTTGTATTCTTAAATTCTTTAGCATATTGTAGATCAAAACTGCAACTTTTCAATAACTATACGCATCTGTTTTTGGTTTATTTTAATTCTATTTTTTCTTTAGAACTATGTAATCTTGCTCAAATATGAATTTTAATAATTGTTAAAAACCGGGAAATAAATAGATAAAATCAAAATAAAAAAAAAAACACTTTTGCAAAAAGAAACGAAAAATGAACAAAAACAAAAACTTTTCAATTTATATTAAATGCACAAAATCTACACTTCCGGCCTCGAATTAATCCCTCTGACGCTATTTTCGTAATATTTATATTTTCATTACAATGAATATTTTTCTATCTATAATTATAAATCTCTTTATAATTATATGACCCGTTGTATGTTATAATGAAAATGTATGTACGTACCTACTTATAATTTCAAATCAAATACGTTTTTTATTTATCGATGATAGCTTATTGATGTCGTCCTCGAATGTACAATAGGGTGGAACGAAAATAAAGTTTTGGCCTGAGCAGACTTTAACCATAAAATTAGTTGACAAATTGAAAATAAAAATTTGAAATATTTTTTTTGGTAAAAAGTTAAAACTCATTTGACACCAGGGGGCTAATTTTCGTTTTCGCATGAAAAAAAAATCGTATGCAAAGAGATTGAATACTATAATACTAATAATACTACTATAATATTCAATCTCTTTGATCGTATGCGAAAACAAAATCATTTCTTCGGGCGCACGATGTAGTGCATTTATCTAATTTCAATTTTTTTCGTGTCTTCTTAGGTCTTTTGCTTAGGACTAAATCAAATAAAAATATACGAGTGGGTAGAACCATGTGAAAATTTCGAACAGAAAATAGTATGTTTTTTAAGTTTCAGAGTATTACCCTACCTCTATTTTAAACAAAATAGTACTTTTTAAAAAACAAGCTGCCAATGGATTAGTAGACCTTCATTTTTGTAAGAAATTAAAAAAAAACAAAATTAGATCCCTAAATAACGTCAGTATATGGGCATGCAGAACCGGAACTTAACTTAAGAGCCGGTTTCCGGTTTTTCCGGTTTTCATCGCTTCAAAACCGGGTATTACCCAGTTTTCGGAATTTATTGTGTATATATATATAATGCTTTGAGTCAAAGATACCGCTTGGTGCAATATGTAGTATTAATTTATTGATTCAAAGAATATAAAATACATATAAGTTTTGAAAATTAGATCTTGAAAAGTAAGGCTCATCCAATGTATCATCTTTTAAGCTAGAGAGGAGTTTGTTACATATGTATCCCGGTGAAAATGCGTGTTCTGATTCAACACTATGGCATTTATAAGTGTTAACCGCGATCCCATCTCTTTTTTAATTGTAGCTAGTAAAGTTTCAGTTGGTTGCCTTTTTTCAGAGTGGGTCCTGTTAGTAATTTCTTTGATTGCTTTGTTAATATCAATTTGTAGTTGAATTTTAATTTTTTTCTTTCGACCTACTACGTAATCATCATTGACTTGCATTCCCTCATCAATTGTATTAACTGACTTTCTTCAGCTTCATCCGTTTTTGTGCATATACATATACACAGGCGACTCAATAAACATTTTAAAAATGTAGCAATTCTGTGTCTTGAAGGGATTTCAAAAATACTGTCCTACTTTTCTTCCATGGTATACAATCCGGTATGAAGATACTGTAATATTCCAGAAATCTCAGTTTTTCTTTCTTGTATTCGCTTACAATATGTGGCTGTCAGTTCTTGACCAAAAGGGGATTTTAATGAACTAATTAAGTCGAGAGAAGTTTGAAGCGGCGTCATTTGTAAGTAAATATTAGCGTCCCGACGACAAAGATCTTCAACTGTCACTTTTAGTGGACTTAATATTTTCAATAGCATTATTTATACGGGCAATTTTCCACTCTTCCATCGAAATTTTACACTCTAAATCTATTAGTGTCTTTTAAATGCAACTCTTTAAAGCGTAGAAACGTTCTAACATGTATAAGTTTCGCCAGCCGACCAATATTTGATTTTAATAATTTTTATTACATAAATATTTAGTAACGGATTAGTAAGGATTAGTAACAAAGATTTGGAATTTGTAATGGTCATTTGAGGCAGGAAATTAATTGTCGGCTGGGAAATTGTTTTCTTCAGCCGATTTCAGAATTTGTTGATTTTTCAAAGTGAATTAATTAGTAACCGATTTGTAATAATTTGTAACGTATACCTTGAATTTGTAACGTTCATGTTTAACACGGGAAACCAATTTTTCATGATATAAATAAATATATAAATACCAGTATAAGCAAATTATCATTATATATTTTTATGTAAAATTGTACATGCTCCTGATAAACCTTTTTGGTAGATTGGTAAATGTGATGTACATTGTACAATGTACATATTAATTAAAAAAAATTGTATAACTTATTCAATAAAGTTTAAAAAAATAAATAATAATGATAACAATCTTTACAAATCACCGATAAATCGGTGTAAAAAATTATTCGACTATTTGTCTTGATTGAAATTAATTTTTAAAAAGTTTCTACATCGTTTCGAAAAATCGAATACCTATAAAATACGCGGATGAATTCAATTTATTGTTATATTTATGTTAGAATTATCCAATAAATGATTTTTTGTTAGCTTTTTTTCTACTATATTCAATATTCTATTCTTCCTTCTTGATGGTACAAATAATATATTTGCAATTTATGCGAAAACATTTTTAACATTCAAGACATTACAAACGAAAAAAACGTGAATTTCATTTTTTACTGCCAATTGAAAATTGTATGTTCGTCGGAATCGTACCACAACATTTCAAGATCAGAGTAGAAATGTGAAAAAATCGAGCCATAATACAATATAATGGTTTCAAGTGTGAATGTTTGTGTGTGTGCTGTTATGCATTACGACATGTAATTTCGCTGGCATGTATATGTATTTGAGAATGGTGTTGATAATAATCATATACACATATCTATATAAATATATATGTACACTGAAATGATATCAAAATGTAAGCGTATAATAACAATTTATCTTATGCTGTTTTTGATGGTATTTTTATTGAGAGAAAAAATACAGATTTTATGACTGGATTATCTTTTAATTCATGCGAAAAATTTTCAATAAAGTCGAGATATCTATACTCAAAAATTGGTTATACGATTTTCTTACTTTTCTTCTTCCTTTTTTTGTTAACTTTAATATGGTGTCGTAACATCATCCACGTTAATGTAGGTATAGCCTTTATCGCTTTGGTTTAAACAACAAAAGAAAATCTAATAATGAGCTATATTAAATTCAAATAATCTTGTTTACACACATTTTATGTTATAATATTTATGATATGAAAAAAAAAAAGAAATACAAAATAAACAAAAAAAAAAAAAATGGTTAAATTAGATTATTTTGGTTGTTAACGCAATAGGTATCATATGAGGTTAATGTTCCCTTATTTGAAGCGAAAATATCTAATTAATTATAAAAATTTATGAAAAATATTGTATTTCATAGTAACGGGACAGAGGTAAGAAAAAAAAATAATGAAGGAAAAATAAATAAATACTGAATAAGGTCAAATGTCATATCATTATTATCAATATAATATTCATAATATAAAAATCTGCCCCCAAGCAACTCTTTCTACACTGAATTATTATCCATAAATTTGAGAATAAACGTCTTCGAATATGAATTATGTGTAAAAACAAAAAAAAAAGAAGGAAGATATCGCTGTTGATTATTAGCGCAAGTCGTATTATCTATACCATTAATTTGTAGCGTGATAATTCAATTCATGCAAAAAGAAGGACAAGAACAAGAAGGCAAAAATAAATAAATGATAGAATCTCTTATCCGGCCCTTTTTTATATCAATTATTATTTCTTTTTCTTGTTCTTTTCCTTTTTTTTTTTTTTTTTGTTTTGTTGTTTTACAAACAATAATTAATTTTTATATATTAATTTCACAATTATTGCCATATATATTTTAATGGTAGAGTTGATTATGAAATACAGATCTAAATTCTAAATGAAGTGTAATTGATTTTGTTATCGTATTTGTCTATGCCTTAATGATAATGTGTCCTCCAATACCAGACACCATATTCTAGTAATATGCAGTGTTATATTGGCATTGGGTTAGTACATTGGATTGGTACACGTAACAATCAACTAGCAAATATGAAAAAAAAAATATTCAAATTTATTATAATTTTTGTTTATGCAATATCTTCTCCATCCCCTTATATTTTATTTCCATAAAACAAGACTTTTCACTCTGCACAAACCGTAAACTGAATATTTCGTGTTTATCGCAAAGCCTTCAGATGGTTGATATATCTGATTATAAGCTTATTATTATATCCTCTGTACAATGTCTACACAATAACAAATTTGAATACACTTTTGGAATTATTGTTTATTTGCTGTGAATTGTTTTATATATTGTGGAGGTGGAAATTATTGTAGTAATGTAAAATTGATTAATAGACAAGCAAGTATATATATTAGGGTGGTTCGTTTTTTGTATGAGAGTTCCAAAAGGTTATAATTTTCTAGCTCCAAAAGCATTTTTAGATGTGACTGGACCTAAAACGACTATTTTTAATCTTAAGGTCCGAATTTTATAAATTTTAGCCACCGCGGAATCCAGTTGAACTTGTGATTTTGAGTGTTTGTGTTTTTTCATCTTCTAAGTTCTATAACTTTTGAAAGGATTCCTTAAACTTAGAAATGTTTCTTTTTTAATTCGCATGATTAAATTCTGAAACTTTTTTGTATAGAAATCAATCCGGTCAGGTCCTTACATCTTGCGATATACGGGTTCAAAGTCGAAAAAATGTCGAAAATCGATGATTTTTTC
>JAABKK020033017.1:0-15079 GCA_011634745.2 Catotricha subobsoleta
CAAATTTAGCTTGCGAAATCAGAAACGAAAAGCCCGTTTCGATTTTACGTTTTCTAGTACCCAGTTTATTTTTTCGATGTTTCAGATTTCGTTTGCTATTTCTTTCATATTGAATTGATCATTCTGAGCGAAATATGATAGCGAAATTCAAATTTGGGCGAAATCACTTTAGAACTGCGTACTGCTTTACAAAATGTATTTTTACGCTCTCATTTCCCACGAAATTATTTCGTTGTCTATTTCGGGTAAAATTTGTACGAAAATTATGGTTAGGTGAAATCTTTTTCCGTCCGGAAACTCGTCAAATCCGTGAAAAGGATCTGAGGATTTTCATTCACTGTAACATATTTATTTATTTATGCCTGCTAAATAACGATATTGTCATCATTTTTGTTGTTTAATTTTTTTTTTTGGCGCCCCTATATTTTTGGCGCCCTAAATTTGCGTTTAGATCGCTTGTACCTTTCACCGGCCCTGTTCATTTTAAAAGTTCGGACCAAGTTCATTTAGAATCTGATAAATCTTTCACTTTTATACATTTGCTTAAAAAAGTTCAATAAATATAAAAAAAATGTGAATAACATGAAAAGTTGGGCTTGACAGCTTTGAGATATTGGAAAATGAAAAAAAATTTCATACCTATTCTAATATGCATTAACGATTATATTAAAAAAAATTCATCAGAAATGTAATGTAATATCCATTTCTCAATTTTATTTTGCTGACCTTTTTAATTAAGTTACCGACTATTGAAGACTTACATTCAATCTCTGAATTTAAAGCAAACTGGATTCAATATTTCTATACAAATTTAATTTTAGTTAAAACTTCACAGCTTTTTTTTATATGAAGGACACAAATGGTATAACTAAAATGTATAAGTATTATATATTCTTGAATTAATTATTTTTGGTGACACATTTAAAGGTATCAAATCACAATCTCAAATACGAGGAAAATATGATGGATTTGAGTATCAAATATTATATTCAATTTTTAGGTAATAATTTAACTAGTCTAACGGAAGAGCCGTCAGTAGGGTGGATCGAATTATTTTTTCATACCTTCTACCATCATTTTTTTAGTTGCATTTGATCTACTGATTAACGAGTTAATATGATTTTGAAAAGAAATGGGTTCTTCTATGTGTTTGTTGTAGGTCTGCGAAGTTGTGAAAATCGCAAAATTTAACCGCGTTTGAAGCATTCTATCTCTCGGTTGTTACAAATAATTGTGTTTCTGTTTTATTACACAGATAGCTTAATTCAATAGCTTTCAAATAATATATTGGACACTCGTAGTTTACTACGAACACTGTAGTTATCCGATTTTGAATTATCGTTTTTTTGGTGAAATTTAAAACTAGATAACTGCGAACTTCGTAGTAAACTACGAATATACAATACATTATTTGAAAGCTATTGAATTAAGCTATACGTATAATAAAACAGAAACACAATTATTTGTAACGGCCGAGAGATAGAATAATGCTTCAAACACGGGTCAAATATTTCGATCTAAATAAATTATTTTCAAATTATTGTTTGCGGAAAATAAGCAATGTAATGTAATGTAATATTACATATTATATAATGTTAAAATATTTTTGTATTTATGATTTTATTAGAATGCTACATTATTTATAAGGGATATAAAAAGTAATCCATAGTTTTCTATAAATTGTATGCAATAAAATATATATATGTTTTATTATTTTATTATTTTAATACATTATATTTTATTTCCATTTTTTAGTTATAGAATTAATACACTATTATACAGCTTACGAATTGCTACATTAAATATTTTCCATCAAAATTATATGGTTTAATTTTAAGAAAAATTACTATGAATTTTTTAGACAATTTCAGATTTACCATTTTATATGAATTTTCATATTATGAGCTTCATAAGTTTCTACAACTAAAACATATCCTATTATATTCGTAAAAAAATGTACAAATCCTTGGAATTTATAACTATTATTTATTTGTTATTTAAAGGGTGTTTCGGTTAAAACTTTTGTCAAAATTGATTTAAATCAAAATGTTGTCATAAGCCAAATTAATTAGAAAATGATATACCATTCGTTTTTAAATTAGAGCATTTAATTTAGATGACATATTTGAGTGGAACAAATCATCAGGTGTCGACTAGTCGCCAAGATTGAAAAAAAACTTGACTTTTTACTGACTTTTTTCATAATTTTTCTGGCTTTTTGTGATAAAAAAAGAACAACCACCCAAAACAAATGTGTGAGTGAAAACAAAAAGGTCTTCAGCTATTTTTTCTTTTACTGACTTATCGTTGAAAAACCTGACTTTCCTGACCAGTAGACACCCCGTTCATAAGCCTTAACTCAAAATAATATGGTATAATTTAAAAAAAAAATCCTCTGCAACTATCGCCCATACACGTTTCACACGTTAAATTCAAACCAGTCATATTTTCTTTAGAAAAAATAGAGTTCAAAAGTTTAAACTAAAACACCCTATGGAATGTAAATTCTTATACATATACTTACACATTTCAGTAATTTAAAATCCATTGTAAAGAAACCAGCTATCGAAAAAGCAATTGGCTCATGTAATAATTGTAGAGAAAAGTTTTCTAACTGAAAAGATGGAGACAATTATATAAGTTTGAAAATGTGTGTAGAAGTTTGATCCACAATATTTATACAACATTTTTCATATAACATGGAAGTAATAGAAATAAAAACAAAAAATTTATTATTATTTTTTTTTTTTTTTAATGACTCACCAATAAATCAAATTGATGATTTTCGACATCTTTTTCAATGTTGTGTAAAAGGAAACCGATGTAGTTGACCTACAAAATAGAAATATTCTTAAGTCCGTTCGTTTCTCCATTTCGTTTTAATTTTTTGCATGATAGTATAACGAGATCCGGTTATCTACTTTTAAATCTATATAAATTTTCATTTTTGATGTAACACATTTAAAACTAAATGCCGAAAATAAAGAAAATATTTTTACAATTTCCTTCCACCACCAAAAGAAAAAAAAAAAATCATTAAATAATTTCTGTAATTAATCATTATGATAAAAAAAAAGTTTCTATAAAGTTGTAAATAACCGGAGACATTATTAAGAAATGTCTGACACATAAAAAATTTATTTATGTACCTACTTGGGAGACCTCTTCCTTACAGCATATATATATTTACCTCATGTAAGCATTTTTCACAAGATTGCATAACTAAGATAAGAACTGATATTGTTGGCAATAAGCCCAAACTTATTTCTGAAAATATGAGAATTATAATTTCTTATACAAAATTTTCAACAATAATAATGTTCAAGGTTCATTTTAATGGTAAAGGCCGGTGTCCTGTTCGCGTAAAATGAAATTTTTGCATAAAAAAATAACCTTATAGCGAAATGAAGTAGTGAAAAAATGATTTCACAAATTTCGTTTCACGCGAATAGTAAACTCATTTCACATACGAAATATTTCCACGGCAACAATGAAGCGGACATTTCTTTTCATATAGCAACGCGTGAAATATTTCACATTTCTACATTATTCTTATTTAAATTTTAATTCACCTTAACAGGAAAACTCATTTCACGTGCGAAACTTTTTATATTCTCCAATATTATAATTTCGCTTAAAAATTTCGCTAGTAAAATGTTCGCTACCCGAAAAGTTCATTTCACGCAAACAGGAAACCGATCTTAAATATGATACGATAGTTTTTTCACCTATAAGATTCGTAAATTGATTTCGATACAATTCCGAATAAATCCAAAATAAATCATTTGTTAGTTGAATAAAATTTTGCATTAAATTGGCCAATTGCGATAAACCAAGAGTTTTATTTAAATCTATTGACATTTCATATAATGTATTGTATGCTGTTTTGGCTAATTTCATTTTAACCATAACATACTTTTTCTCACTATTGTCATCCAATTTTTTCGATAATATCACTAATTTTTCTAATTCCCATCGAATGATTTCAAATCGTCGCGTTAATATATCAATTAGTAATGAATGTTGTAAATGTCTTAATCGTGTTATCATCAATGATATAATGATAGCACACCAATACAATGACCGTTCACGATCATTTTGTATACACAATATAATAATGATCTCAATAATCCATGAAAATAATTGAAAACATAGAAATTTTCGTAAATATTTCACAATAAATTTGGTTTTTCGTTTATCCATTTCCGTACATAATTCATCTAATTGATAATCAACTTGTATTGTTTTATACCAAAAAGAATATTGTTGCTTTCGCGTCCATAATGATTCAATGACAATAATAATATGTGTGAAGAATGTCGTTAACATTTTAGCCAGAACATTAAATGTACTCAAACTGCTCATTTGATTCATAAAGAACTTATGAAAAATACAAACGAAAACTGTATAAATGATGAGTGAAATTATCGAAAACACTGACCACCACGTTAATAATTTGTTTTCATTCCAATTTTGGTGGAATTTTCTTTTACCATTTATGGTATTTATGGGTAATGGGCACATGCCAGTGAATTGAAAAATTTTCAATAGTAATAATTGTGTCATATTTTCATTTGTATTCTTTGTATAAAAATCGAATAATTTCTTCTTTCTCTTGAACAATTAGAACAATGAAATAAAATAAGTATAGAAATTATCAACATAAAAATATAGAAAACAATGTTCTTTATTCACATTTAGAACACAAACTGTTTGCTTTTATCCGGAGACATAAAACCAAAAATCCAATCACAAAATCTATTCAATAAATATTTTCATTAGTAATTCCTCCCATCCACCCGAAACATGTAAAAATAATAGTATATGAAAATTTACAAAGAAACAATTACATATATTTTATATAATAAATGTTTTTATATAGTTTTAACTATTAATCATCTTCATAAATTATTGTTGACAGCTCAAATTGCTTTATAATTTCTTTTATATATTGTTAATGGTTTTTTTTGTTTTTTTTGTTTGGAAAACTCGCATCTAATTGAAAGCTGAAATAATTTTATAATTTTTGGCTTTATATATTTTGTACGTGGCGTACTTACAACACAACCGTATATATGAGCACAGCTTGTTGCTTTTGTTAGAAAAATCATTAAATAAATGAAAATGAAATGAACACGGAATTAAGATAAATTTAGTTAATCAAATGTGTAGCACATTAGCAAATATGATATTTCAATACAATGGTTTTTGAACATCATAAGGAACATTATTATTTCGTAATGCGATTATTCTACAATCCTGGTTCAAAATTGATTTTATTAAATATATATTAGGGTGAATCGATTTTCAAAATAAATACATAGATTTTGGTCTTGAGCGGTTTTGGATCGTCAGATGGTAATTAAAATAACTGAATTTTTCAAGAAATTCAAAAAGAAAACCATAATAGATAAAAACCAAAACATATTTTGATGACATTTTTATCATCAAAATCCGTCCAGCCAAAACCTGAGAAAAAACATAAAAACAAAATCTCGTTTATGTGTTTTTGGTTGCACAGAGCATGTAATTATTTTTTCTAGTTTTCCTTAATTCTTTTTTTACCAAAATACATGACTTCGTGTCTTCTTTCTAAAAATCAAATAGCCTATACAAATCGATCCACCCTAATATATATGTTTTAAGGGCAGTAACCCATTAATTTCGGACAAATATATAATTTGAGAATCTTCAACTTAGTTAAATCTTCACAGTTTCATATTTTGGGATTGACATAAATTTGATATTTATGAGTATTTGATCAGTTTGACACATAAGACTTTGCTTACATAATTGTATGAAACTCTTAGGAATAATTTATTATTTGAATTGAAAGCTATTTTGAATATATTTTATGTCAAAGTTTTGTGATTACTGGCCGAAAATATACCTACTTAAAATGGCATCCAAATCAAAATTGAGCCTCAGGGCTTCCTGAAGACCACGACCACAGTTTGAAGATATCTGAGTAAAAAGCATACGACTCAGATTATTTTCATTCATACCTACATATATTAGAGGGTGGATTGATTTTTTTTTCATACCTACTACCATCATATTTTTAGTTGCATTTGGTTTCCTGATTAACGTATTTAAATGGGATCTTCGATGTGGCTGTAAGGTCTCCAAATAGTTGTGAAAATCGCAATAATTGTGTTTCTGTTTTATTATACAGATACCTTAATTCAATAGCTTTCAAACAATCTATTGGACACTCGTAGTTTACTACGAAGTTCGTAGTTATCTCGTTATAGATTTTACCAAAAAAAAACAATATTTCAAAATCGGGTAACTACGAACGTCGTAGTAGGAGACCAAATGCAACTAAAAATATGATGTTAAAAGGTATGAGAAAAATTTCGATCCACCCTCAAAAACATATTTATGAAGCATGTGATTATTATACAATTATTTTAGAATGAAAACTGGTTTTATGTTGGAATTTCTATCAGCTGATTGTTCCTAAATTTTATATTATACACAGATTATTATTACATAATAGAGAAATATAGTTCATTGTTTTATTTATAAAATATAATATTTATTCATTATTTTTGAATTAAATAGATTAATTGAAATATCAGTACTCAGAAATTCATTGCACGCACTTAATAATAAAACAATTATTTATCATAATTTATTAAAATAATAATGTAGAGAATATATTATAGGACAGAGTTTAGTATGACCAATTGATCACATTTATAAAAAGCCATTTTTTTTTTTTTAGAGAGAGAGCAATTTAAATGAATGATAATTAATTATTTTGTATAGACTAAATAATCTAGTTTATAAATAAATAATTGTTCGCCATTTATATTAAATATAATTTTCCTTGCATTATATTTTCTCCATATTTAATAAATAATAATATTTAATATGTGGATTTTTTTATTTAAATACAGTAAAAATCCTCAAAGACGGACATTTAAGGGACGCACCAAATTTTCCGCCTTAGAGGATGTTTCCACTATTGAGGATTTAATCCATTTAATCATGAGTTTCTAAGAGCATTGCTCCCATAATTTTTTTTTTCTCAAATTACCGAAAATTAATTTTTCTTTGGAAATTTTCGTACCATTGGATGAAAAATGCTGATTTTTTGCCGAACTTTTTTGTATTAGCGCAAAATATTATTTAGAAGTTTCCGCCTTGAAGGTATCTAAATGTACTGAAATTTTCGTTAATGAATAAAAAAAAAATTGTTCAGCATTTGCGCCTGTGGAGTTTTTGCCAAAAAGGCTAAAATTTGTATGTAAATTCTGATTCAGTGAAATCTTTTTCCGCCTTTGACGAGTTTCCGTGATAAAGTAGTTCCGCCCTTGACGAGTTTCCGTGAAAAAGTAGTTCCGCCTCTGAGGATTTTCACTGTATAAATTACTTAAACGAATACAAAAACAAAAAAAACAATTTATTTTATTGATAAAATTAATTGTTCGAATTGAATAAAATTATACTTTATTCAATTTCGCAATTTCATTCATATCGAACGTACTTATATAATTCTAAATTACAATTGTTTCTTATTTCACATAATATTAATCGTTCAACACACAATATCGAATTCATTCAACTCCAGTTGATAACCGAGCAACAAAAGGAAAATAAGACCAAAAAAAAACTATATATTTTAAATTAAAAAAATGAATAGTTTTTTTTTGGTGATATTATATTTTCAAATAATCGGCATATACAATTTAACATTAAATCGTAATAAGCGTATTGAAGACATTCTATTGTATTGGTCTGCGATGCATATATTTATTTTGTTAACAATAACATTCATTACAATTTATTATGCAAAAGAGATTTTTTTCATTGTTGATACATTGGGCACCGTAGCTGATGTAATACAAGTTGCTGTACCAATTTTTACAAGTTATATTATAATTGTTCAGTCATTGCTAACGCAAAACATTCGAATTGAAATGATCGAAAAACTAACAGAAATTGATAAATATTTTGAAAAAAAGAAAATTCTACGAGCAAAGAATATGTTCATTAAACAATATATCAGAAAAACGTTGATTACAAATATTTTATGTATATCAATTGAAATTTATATTATGATTGCAATTAGTAATAATAAGCTGTGGAGTTATCATTGGTATGTTTCGATATATGTATTTATTGTATGTCGTTCAGAGCATTTGCTCTATATATACTTTGTTGATACGATAAAAAATCGCATCGAAATGATTGTATGCGAACTAAATGGTATTGTTGTATTGTTATATACGAAAAAAACATGTATTTCAATACATGGCTTATGCAGAAAAGTGAAACGAGCGAAAGATGCTTACAGTAATGTATGGGAAATGGTACAATTAATGGAAATGGCTTTTGGATGGTCACTGTTAGCAAATATTGCTTCAAATTTTGTATGCCTTACGGTTAATTTGTATTGGAATTATGCTAGTTTGATTTATATTAAAAGCAATGTGTATTGGAAGGAATCGCTGATGTGCTCATGTCCATTAATTTTAACAATTTTCATTTTATTTTATTCGTGTGAAAGTTGCTTAAGAACAGTGAGCTTTTTTTTAAATAAAAAAAAAAATGAATTTCATACCTAAATATATTATTGGAAAATTAATGTTTTTTTTTTTACTAAACAGGTAAAAGTTCTTAAACGGTTATTACATAAAATCGATGGTAATTTTGAAAATGGAAATTTCAACGCATTGGTTAGACTTGTTATATACAAAAAATATTTTTTCGAAAATTAAGATATTTTTATTTTAGGTACAACAATTTTCATTGCATTTACTTCATTCGAAAATTGAATTTTCCGTAAAAGGATTTTTTTTATTAGATTTCGATTTACTAAAAGGAGTAATGTCATGAGCTGGTTACAAAAGAGATTGAATACTATATAGAGTGGCAATGCAGAGAGGAAGTTGTTGTGAAGATAATTGACAGATCGAATATATAGACACTGTTCCAAAATGAGTTTTTAGAGTGCGTTTGTCAGTATTTGCTGTTCTTAGGGCTTATTTAGTTTGACCAAAACATGAGAGTATACGCCCTCTGGTTTTCCGAGTACAAAATTAATGACTAAACCAAAAACTAAAACTGTTATTATTTCGCGCCCCTCTATTCAAAAGCGCAAAAGTTTGATTAATGATGGAACTAATGTGTCAAAACTATGAAACAGTGAACACAACCATATTGATTCAGCCAATCAGGTGAATGTATTTCATTTCAAATATAGAATGTATCATCTACCTAAGCTTAAAAAAGCGTATCACGGAATATTTTTTTGACGGTAAAAAGCGTATCACGGAAAAAAAATTTACGGTAAAAAGCTTATCACGGAATATTTTTTTTAAAAAAATTCCGTGATACGCTTTTAACCGTCAAAAAAATATTTCGTGATACGCTTTTTTAAGATTAGGTAGACGTATATTCGATTTGTCAATTATCTTGGCAACAACTGCTTATATGAAATTCTCTCTGAATTGCCTCTCTATAGTATTCAATCTCTTTGGCTGCAGTTATGTTATATAAATGTATAATTTAACTCATTAATTATTATTCATATTTTCTCAAGATTATAGCTTCCATCACTATGTACTTGGTTATATTTATACAATTTATGCCAAAAGATAATGTTTTTGAGAGATTTGGTAAACAAAAGCGAGCAGCACAACGTAATCGAACGGTGTAAAGTTATATGTAATTAATGATATTAAAAGAAAAAGTTTTGGTATTATACGAAAATTAATTTCGGATGATTTTCTTTTTTTTTGTTCTTTTTTAGTAGCAAAATCGAGTGATGAATTGGTTAAAAAATTTGTTATGAATTGATTTAGAGAATATAATATTGGGACGTGTTCAAGTTCACTGGCACAAAATTACTACTTTAATAAATAATTATAAATTTGATGTCGTCTTTTTTCCCGGTGTATAATATCGCTGTTTAATTTCAAAAGCAAACAAATATAAATTAATAAAATTAATATTATAGAATTTTTTCATTATGTTTCAACATTGTATTACAATTACTGATAACAAATAACTTACATATTAATTATGCTAATGATGAATGCCAATACAACTTAATATTTAAACAAAGTTTTCGAAAGCAGGAATATAAGTAACCTTTTTTTTCCCCAAAATTATAAATTGTACTACAAACTCATTTAACAATTATAGCAAATCAAATCAATAAACTTACATTATATATTAAGTTATAAGATCAAAAGTGAAAATAGCATGGTTGATGAATTGCATAAAGAACAAATTTACATTTAATAAATACATTCCAGCAACATAAGACATGAATGACATCAATAAACAAACTAATAGAAGAGAATCTATCCAAAGCAGAGACATGCACGGGACGTCCCGTTACTGCAGCCCGCAGGATAACCCGACCCATTCGTTAAATTAATTTGGGAACCCGTTCACATATTGCTCGCAAGACGATATTTTGCAGGACTCTCGATTTCAAAGGCCCGCAGGACGGGACGTCTCATGCAGGTCTCTGATCCAAAGCAATTAAGACTATTAATTATTAAGTCGTTAAATCTTATTCGAGAAATATTCATATTAAAACAATCACAATTATTTGCCATTCAGCTCATTCGAATTATTGATTCAAACATATCATTGTTTATTCTATGGAATTCAATTTGCATAAGATTCACAATATTAAAGCTATTATTGTTCATAAATTACTGTTCAAATGTTTTGAATATAAATTGTCTATTACACAGTATATGAATGTTTAATTGAACGCGTTATCATCAGCATTCAGTATTAAATTTAATTGAAAACACATTAAATTTATCAAATTGAAACATCTTAAATGTATTACAAGTAATTCGATAATTAACGTAAATCTATTTAAAAATAAGTAAATGTGAATTCTCAAGTGTATTAAAATTGATTAAACCAGAGACGTCACCGTTTGTATTAGCTAACGAGAGAAGTAAGTTGAAAACGAAACGATGTACTATTTTTGTTCTGCTGCACTGGGTGAGCTCGCCTTGAAGTTTTTGCTGAGCTGAGGGACTCGTTAATTTAAGATCTCTAACGGGTGAAATGAGCCGTTTGAATTAATGCTTTCAGTATTGTTATTTTAAAATTAGAGGTTCTTATTTTTTTTTACAGTTTCTACGAAATATCGTTATTATCTGTTAAAAGGAATTAGATTAGAAGAATGCTTTATAATCCAGGAAACCAAGCATACAGAGCATTTATATCGTATTATTACCAAAGAATTGAAATAAGGAACCTTTTTTTTTGGTTCTTTGGCGATAATTTAATACGTACAAAAAAAAAAGCAATAACGGACGTCTTTTATAAACTAGCCCTAAAATATTTGAACCTTAGAACTCTGTGAAGGCGCCAAGGCGGCCAGCTTTGGTTGAAATTTAAACCATTTATATCGGTAATGGTATTTTGATGAACTTATAAGTATATCAAATGTATACTTATTGTCAGTAAGCAATAAATTCTCACAACTTAAACACATTTTTTTAAGTATCGCAACAATTTTATTTTACGATATCCCATGAATACAAAGAAAGACGTATTCATTTATTTAAAAATATTTGAATGCTATGGTCTTGCATCTGGTATAAAATATTTGAAAAAACATAAAACTTTTTATGATTATTTATTATGTTGGCCAATTGTAATCAATGTTGGTGTTATACTGACAGAAATATATTTGATATACATTTATCGCGATATAACATTTCATCGAACAAATACAATTGGTGCTATATCAGATATGATTCAAGTGTACGGTCCAATATTAACAACAGTTATAATGATTTCTGAAAACTTATTTAATCATAACATTGAAATAAAATTGTGGAAATCTATAGAAATAATTGACGAGAAAACTATTGCACTCGATGTGTCACAGAGCAATCATAAATTAATAAAAAACTTTTTATGGAAATTTGTCGCTGTAATTTTTACTGGATTATTTATAGAAATTTTTATAGTTGTGTCTGTTGCTAAAGTAGAATCAGAGTGGGCACGAAGTATTTATTATCGAATGTGGTCATTGAATGTTGCACGAATAGGAGTTTTGCATGTTGTACTTTATTTAGATTGGATTCGTAATCGTTTTAAGTTTATCGAAAGACAACTTTTTGAAATGATAGATGATGGTACGGACGAGCAATCACAGAAAATTATTGCCTTGAATGAACTTTATTGCATTCTTTGGAAATTCACACGAAAAGTTACACAACGTTATAACTGGACCATCTTATCAAATCTAATCAATTATTTTATTTGCGTGACAATTAGCTTTTATTGGGTGATGACAAGAGTTTATTTTAATCGAATGGAATCAATAATACGTAAGTAATCAATATTTTAATCGAATGTAAGTTTGTTGCTCTAAATTCTTTAAGAACGAGTATGAAGAATTCAATATAATGTTGTGTATCCACTGTCACTGCTACTCCAAATCATGGCGTTGTTATTGCATATGTAATATGCATTGTGTGGTGCTGTGTTTTTACATGATTTTCTATGGAAAAATACAATTTTTCGAATATGATTAAAGAAAACTCACATTTCCACTAATTCATTTATTGTGAAAAATTTATCTAATAAATTTTGCACTATAAAATATTTAAATTTTCATTTTTGATATATTGATAAGTTTTCATTATTCAGAAACCCTTATTATTCAAATTTCAGATAATTATTTTATTATTTTAAATTTGATTTTATGAATTTCGCATAAATCACTTTATTATAAATTTAGTTTCTATCAAATTTCTATTTATTAAATGTTGTTTGCAACATATAGTCGCATGAAGTCTATCTTTTTATTTAAATGCACTACATGTGAAACATGAAGTTGTCAAATGTCAAATAAAGGTCATGGTGAAAGGTCAAACGTCAATTGTTATTATTATTTTGTTTTCTCAAGAATTAATGGATGGATAAGGAAATAATAATACTACGTTTTAGAGTGACCGAAACTAGTCTTGACCTGGGCGTCGAACCCGTTCCTTTTGGTTCCGGGGCGGTTCAGGCTTTTCTGTACATATACGCATTAATTTTTTCAAACATTGGACTTTATACGTTTATTGGTGGTATAGTGACAGCTATATAGGAAGTGGTTACATTTTAATATGTGTGGCGTTTTTACTTAGTTATCGCCTCCGCAAGTACAAAAAACAAGACAAACTCTTTGTTTTTTTTCTCGTTCCGGAAGCGCTCCGGAGGCCATAACTCAGTCAAAACACCTCATATATTAAAATATTAACATTTTCTAGTAACTACCACTAATAAATGTGTAAAGTCCAATTTTCGATAACACTAATGTGTTCAAATAAAAAAGCTAAACCCTCTGAACCCGAAAGGAATGGGTTCGACGCCCTGGTCCTGACCCCAAAAGTTCAAAGGTCAAATTGTTTTTTCTTCTTTTTTTTTGTTGGCTGGTTCTCTCTAATCTCTGGAACTAGTGGCCTAATGGCGATAACTGACATGTAGTGCATATAAATAAATTGGATAGTAATCCAATTTTAATAGTATTTCTTGTTTTTTTTTTTTAGCTTCGTTCTCCATTGTAATACCTCAGCTTTTATTACTTGGGATTCTCATTCATTCTAGTGAAAAATGTACAAATATGGTACGTATGTGTTTAATTGAATATTTCAAGAAATTTAAGTGCGCAACTTATAAAATTACATATATTTCAATTAAAACTAATTTTGATTCTTTAGAACAAAAATATCTCAAAGAGTCTGTACACCGTTAATGTTAATGGAAAATTTGAGAAGCTTAAAATGCCGGTATGTGTGTGTGTGTGTGGTTATAGATAAATGCATTTTATATACCAAAATAAAAACAATTCAGTTTCAATAATTTAACAAAAACAAAAATTTAGATAAAACAATTCTTATACAATATTCTACTAACACCAATAAAGATTTCGGCTATGGATTTTCTAAATATTAATTATGTATTTTGGCATGACGTAAGAATAAATGCTTAATTATAATTAGTTGTAATTTATGATATAAACACTAAAATTCAAAATATTTCTTCCAGATGATAGCTTTAATTGCTAGTTATTTGTTCATATTATTTTCAATGCATCCTCCAGAGTTTTAATATTTATGAAGTTTTGGTTTAGTGTTTTTACTATATAGCATTTATTTGTATAAAATTTTGAAACGATATTTTGTATTTTACGAATGTAGGGTACGTATAATCTATTATTACATATTTATATATTTTCAACAATTTATTGAAAAGAATAATATGTATATTATTTATATAGGTATCTATATCTACCTACTTAAAGCTGAGAAAAAAGATGGATACTTACAAAGAAATATAAAATCTCAAAATTTTACAGGTAAGTATTTATTGTTAAATTTGATAGCTTTGACATTTATTTATGACTCATCTACACCTAAAATAGAACAGTAATGGGTTTGACATTTTTATGATTTTTTCTTGAAGTTATCTCAATTTGGAGGAGAACAAACCGAATTTTCCTTCATTTTTCATAACACTTTTATACTCACAATTTCTCGAAAGAATAAATTAAAAAGAAAAGAAAAGAAAATTCACAGTAAGCTGCTTGAAAAAATGAAAAAAACGGAAAAAACACGTCTTAGTAGGTACGGCCCAGTATGAAATATGGTTTAATCTTTAATTCGATAAAGGTGAATCGCTTTACAGATATCAAGCATAAATTGATTAAAGGTTTAATAAAGATAACATATTTAAAGTGATCAAGTCTATTATGAATAACAATCGGATAGAGAGACAAAACCTGTGTAGAAATCAAGTATAATCTAAATGAAGGTGCGATAAAAATGAAATTTAAAGCGATTATATACATTTTGGACATGGATGCGATACACGAATATTAACTTTATTAAACTTCTATACAGAGACAGACACAATATACATACATCTTTATCGATGAAAAAAAAACTAGATCATAAGATATCTGAGGGGCAGTAGTTGTGATGTAGTATTGATACGTATTGTATTCTTATCAGGGATGGATGTCGATGCGTCAAATATTATTGTCGACATTTTTGTGTCGACAATGTCAAAAATGTCATCAATCAGTCATAAT
>JAABKK020033028.1:0-15077 GCA_011634745.2 Catotricha subobsoleta
AAATTCACATACGAACATTTCAGACCAATTCTGATTTTTCTATCAACAGTAATCTGGAAAATTCGAATTTTTATTTTGTTCCATACAAAAAATTGCCACCCTAATATATAGTGTAGTCACGAATTGTTTCTAGGTAGAATTTTCATGTAACAAGCTAAAATTTTCACCATAAGTAGTATTTCAATGAGTAGAATGACATACTCAAAATTTTGCGACCATCTTGGAAAATGCCTTTTTCAGGAAAACTTCAATATCTTTCGAACGATGGCACCTACAGACTCCAGCATACTACCTTTGGAGATACATTTAAATTGCCTAATGACATGTGGAACAAAGTTTCTTGAATATCTGTCTCCAAATAGGTCAAAATGGCGTCTGAATTGAAAATTGAGTTTCAATTTTTCATTTTCCTCAATTTTCAAAGGATTTCTCTCATTTTCGCCCAATACAACTTATGTTTAATCGATTATACAAAATTTTAGGTCGGATCATACAACAAAAAAGTAATAGTCTGTATTTTTTAAAATTAAATTATACGATTTTTATCTATACCTAGAGGTCAAGGTGGTTAGGAGAAAAGTTAAATATCTCAAAAATTTTATTCCAAAAAGTAAGAAAGTGATGAAGCCGATATATAGGAAATCAGAGTCAAGGAATCTAAAAATGATATGATATATAATCGGTAAATACCGGTATTTATACCGGAACACCATCAGCAGAATTATTGAGAGCTTCGGGAATATCATTTCTAGGTTCCTTGACCCCGAATTCCTATATATCGGCTTCATCACTTTCTTACCTATCTGGTTGCTTTTCATCTAAACCATTATACAGTATAACCCTTCTAAGTGAAACACTTTTTTTCTAAAATGTTGGAAAATGTCTGAAATGTATTTAAAAAATTGAAAATCCTCTAAGTGGAACGTTTCCCTCTTGGTGTGTCACCAGAAAAAAACAATTAACATATTTTTGTACCTCTAAATGGAACACAAACAACAACAAATTGAAAATATCCGCTAAGTGAAACGTTTCATCCTAAGGACGCTACCAAGTGGTGCTTCACTTATAGAGGTTGTTATAATGTATGAACAATAATCAATTAATTTCCTAAATCTTCTATTTAATTTTATTGCTACAATTTCCCTTTAGTGAATTTAATCAAAAAAAGAAAAAAAAAAACAAAAAAAATTTAAAACATTAAATTGGTAATTCTTTCAGAATAGACGTTTTTAATAAAGCATTAAATTATTTTTGTAATAAATAATAAATGTCTTCTTTTTTTTTTTTGAATCAAATTTTGTATTAAAAACATTTGAACCTCATTTTCACTTTCTGTTTTCTATTATTTGTTGTTTTTTTTCATTTTTCCATTTTTTTTTTTTTTGGTTTTGTTTTCGTAAAATAATTGTTTGTGTGTGTTTTAAATATTTGATTTATTTATTAATTTAATTAATTAATTATTTAATTAAATATTGTACCTACTACTAAAATTAAAAACATCCCTAACTAAACGAAATAATAATAAAAAAAAAGTTATTTTTATTATTTTTTTTTTATAAAAAAAGAAATTGTATTCGTGTGTGTGTATATTACATAATTTATTGAATATAATAATAATAATTTATATATTTTTTTTTAAATTTTTTTTTTTTTAGTTTTTTTAATTAAATAGTAAATGGGTTTTTGTATTATTATTCATATTTTACTTTATTTACTCTTTTTGCTTTGTTTTTTGTTTTAAATTTTAATTTTTAATTAGTTTACTTAAATTTCATTTTCATTTTCATTTTTTTTTATTGCAAAATAAGATAATATAAGGGTTTCTTAATTAATTTATTAGATAAATTGTGGCCATCGCAAAAACAAAAAACAATTGCTCCTTAGGAGTAATTAGATGTTATATATTGCGAATCGTCACCCATAAGTATTAACAACATGAAAAGTAAATTATTATTTTTTTTTTGTTTTTTTTTCTGTTTATTATTATTTTTTTGTTTTTAAATTTATTTTTCTCATATTATTAAATAGGTTTATTTTATTAATATTTATTACAATTCTAAAATAATATTAGTTAAAACGAAAAAAAAAAGAAAAGTAAAACAAAACCGAAATAGAAAAAAAAAAAATATATTGAATAATTTATATAATAATAATTTCCACATCAATAAATATTTTTTTATTTTTTTTCCCATTATTTTATTCTTTGTAGAATTAAATAAAAACTTGTTTTCTTTTATTTCAACTTTTATTATTATTATTATTTTTTTTTTTTTTTACTTAAGACGTATTTATATAATAATTAAAAATAGTTCTAAAACACAAACCACGTGACACAAAATTGTTATAATTTTTAATTAATTTTTTTTTATATTATTTTTTTTTATTTATTTATTTATTTTTATTTTTTTTTTTTGTTATGAAATCTTTCGATTTAAGTATAGAACAGATATCTAAAAACGATCTCTACGATCGACTATTTTTTCGAAAATGAATTTTAATGAGCGATTTAATGAATCCGATCAACCAGACGGATATTCGTCAGATAACGTACTGAACGGGAGGCCTTAACGAAACCTATGTAGACCTTTTTCGATCTCTAGTGATTTCGTTAAGGGAGCGCAGCGTGTTCAGTACTTTATCTGACGAATATCCGTTTGGTTGTAATCGGGCAAACGATACGAAATTTAATCTCTGAATAATCGAAATTCTGTACCTAGAAAATCACACAAATTGAATTGATTTCATAATTAATTAATTAATGAAGAAGAAAATAAGAATAATATTCAACTAAATTAATCACATTTCGGTAAATTCTGTTCTATAAATAAAATTGGAATACGTAAAAATAAAAACAAAAAAAAAACAAAAAAGAAAAGAAAAATCAACTTTGAATTAATAAATTAAAACAAATTAAATAAGATATTTTTTTGTTTTTTTTTTTTTTTTTTGTTAAATCTTTTCTATGATGTGATTAACAATATTATAAATAATTTTTTTTTTTTTAAATTGTTTTCCCGAATTTATATTAAATCATCGAAATTTCTCTTACAATAAAAATGTTGACGATAAAATTACGTTTTTTTTTAAATTTTATATAAGCCAAAAAGATTTTAATTTTTTTTATAAATATTTTTTTTTTGTTTGTTTGTTTATTACTAAATTGTGTGGATGTGTTCAATTTTTTTTTTTTTACTTTTTTATTTTATTTTATTAAGAAATTATAAAAAATATTTTTATTTTTTTTTCTTCTATAAATTAGAATTAAATTTTTTGTTTCTTAAAGAAAAAAGATGAAAAAATGATGATAACTTGTAAACATTTGCAAAAACCAAAAACGAAAAAAAAAATGTTTTAAGATTCTCATTTTATTAAAATACGGTGCAAAATTCACACGCCATTGCAATTGCAAATATATTTTCGAATACCTATTATATAACAATTATTAGAAAAAAAAAAGAAAAAAAAACCCGTTGAATTGAAAACTTTAACAAAATAAAATTCAGCTATTGTTATTATTTATTTTCTATAAAAGATGCCAGACTTTGTCACACAAAAATAAACGTAAATAGGCTGGAATTTCGACCGAGGTTTGTGTGTGTGTGTGTGTGTGTGTGTATTCTTATTGGATGCATTTATTATATAATAATTGCAATGTGTCACTTTCTTGCAATGAAAATAATTAATTATAAATCACAATTTAATTTAAAAAAAAAAAACAACAACAAAATCGAATACAAATTATTTTTAAATCGCTCAATCTTAATTACTAAAAGTTTCATTATTCGAAAGCATTAAATAATACATTTAAAAAATCCCGAACTGTGTTTGTATAGACAATAAATAGATCGTATAAATCGCATATTGTTTGTTTTTGTGTGTTTGCTCTCTATTAAGTTTTCATTAAATGTTTGTATTGTGAGAGACCCACCAAAAAAAAAAATATAACCAATTTTTATTTTGTATTTTATGCTTTTCAAAAATATTCAAGAAAAAAAAAAAATGATTACGCGCGCATCCGTTTTATGATTAGTATTTCTTCTACATTTTATTTCTTTTCTTTTTTTTTTTTGTTAGATGAATTGAGAAAAAAAAAAGATTTCAAATTCACAATTTTTATTTTGTCATTTTCAGATTATAAAGAAAATAATTTTTCTAGTTCAAAAGAAATATAATTAGTTATAACAATAAAAGTTGTCAGTGCTTCTTTCTTTTAATTAATTAATTTAACGTAATTTTTTTTGTTTTATTTTTTTTATTTTATGGTTATTTAGTTAAAATTTAAAATAACTGTGGGCTTGTCAGTTTTTAATTTTTTTTTTTCATTTTAATCTTTTTAATTTAATTTTATAATTTTTTTTTTGTTGTTTTTATTAATTAACGCGGACACGTATTGGCTATAGATCTTCAGACATAAATGAATTTTGTGATTTAAGTTCTTCTAATCGTCGTATTTGTTGTCGCAAGTACATTACTCTGTATTTGTATAAAGATTAAATATTTTTATTATTTTCGTTTTTTTTTTGGATTTTTTTCTTTTTTAATATTTTATTTATCAAAATTGTTAATTTTACTTACTTTTGTTCCTGCAGCGTTGCTGTTATTTCTGTGATTCTAACTACACTTCTAGCCGACTTTAAATCCGCAGAGACTTTAGTACATTGTAAATCACCAACTATGTTAGCTTCATCTGACGAAATTTGCGCCTAAATAATTGTAAAAAAATAATAAACATGGTGAAATTTCTTTGCGAAATAAATGAATTATGAAAATTTTGAAATTATTATAAAGTCTAAATAAGTACAATTGGTTTATAATGGCTCTCTTATTCGGTAAATTGTCTAAATATTCAGTTCAGCTCAATAACCCGAATTACTCCGGATTGCGATATTTTCACAAAGAGAGAATGATAGGTTTATAAAAGAGAGATATAACCGAACATTGGGACAATTTACTAAACATTTGGATTGTTTTCTACCGAACAAAAGGGTTTCTTACTGGTAGAATAAATAGTTCCCGTTTATAATGTATAAAATTTGTATTAATAATCATAATAGGCAGTTTGAGCAAACAAAATAAACATTAAATATAGAACGTAGGCGTAAGATTTTTTATACGAATATCCACACAAAAAAGAGAGAACGTAAAGATCACAATTTTTCATAAAAAAATCTCAGAATATATTCTATGTTTCACGTTTCCGTATTTTCTCCAAACTGTCTAATAACTAATTAAAAGTTCTATTTACTTCTGAAAGAATATTGGTACAAATAAAGACAAATTAAACTTATTCAAATATGTATTTACCTGTTTTTCTAATAATTCTGCTGGCCAATTCATTACATGTGAAATTAAATCAGCTCGAATATAGTTAGCAAGACTAGGCGTTAGGCAAGGCCCCTGACTTCGAAGTACTTGTGACGATGTAACAACTCCTTGAAGGCTACTTAATGAAGCTGATGTTCCATCCACTGAAAGTATATATTGGATTAATATTGGTTTTAATTGATTTAAAAATATTAATGAGCATTACATTTTCTATGATCGCCTGTCATATCTAACTCTTGTGTCGGCGTCGGAGGTCCATCACCCACTAACAATGTACTACTACCATCAGCTTTCAATCCTGCTGCTGAAAATTGCGATGAAATTCCAATACCAAGTCCTGTAACTTGTGTTGATATCATACCAGAAGCTGTTGATGTTACATATTGACTACCACCTACGTTTGAATGATTTAGCATTGACATTGAATGTTGCATATTATGCGGTAAATTGTACAACGGTGAATTTAACGCATGTTCTCTTAAACTATTTGAATTATTATTATTCGCTATTTGATTAACACCATCGCCAACTGATATAATATTACTGTTCATGGCAATTGAATGCTGTTGTTGTTGTTGTCTTGATGACATCAACAATGCATTATTAATTGTTTGAAGAGCCTTTTGTGGATTAAGTTCAGTTTGGTCTATTTGTTTATTACCAGTAATTTGGGATAATATTTTGGGTAAATTGGCGAGAGTGACTGGCGTCGGGGGTCCAGGAGCATTCGGATTCATCATTATTTCTGCAGGTACTACTGTCTGTGTTCCAGATCCACTAGACAATGATAATGAATGATTTAAGGCAATACTACCGGATAGTATTTGACCTCCTTGGCCTATCGATGGTGATGAAGTTGGCAGATTTGTAGTATGCATTGAATTACTAGTATCTGATGATTTAATAACGGCTAGCTTAGATATAGACGATTGTGGACCACCCACAATATTACTATTACCAGAACTAGATGATACCGTACAAGTTGATGATGTATTCATGCCACTAGCTGAAGACGGTGTTGTAAAATGCAATTGTGAATTTGTCGGTGTTGATGGATGAGATGCTAGGCGGGGTAATACATTTGCTAGTAGTACAGGACCTTCATTATTTTGTGGTTGTGTTGTTGGTGTACTTGAATGTGAATAACTGGCCTCAGATGTTGGCGTTGAATCACCAGGACTAATGTCCATATCTTGGCTATCGGCTACTTCAAACATAAAGTATTAATTACATTGATATATTGTTAATGCCAAAAATGGCACTAAACTAAAATTACCGTCATTTCTTCTTCTATGTCCCTGTAGACCTTCAGTCTCGTGAGGCCATCGTAATCTTGAAGTACTTCTTGAACTGGAATGTTTTACATATGCTGGAACATGATAAAAACAAATTAGTAATAAAACATGTAGAAAAGAATTTATATAATTTTATTATAATAAAAACATTAAAGAATAATTCAGCAATATTTACTTACAAGATCTAGAAAAACGATCTTCTCTGTCCCTATCCCGTTCTTTTTCTCTATATTCCCTGTGCTGTTCTTTCGATATATTTCTGCTAATATTAATTTATTATTGAGAAAATTGGTTATTAAAAAAAATTGAAAAATAAAAAAAACAATGAAGGTATGTTAGCAAATTTTATAGTTAACCTTTCTTTGTCCAGCCATTCTTTTGGTTTTTCCCATTGAGAAACTTCCGTCTTACAATTGTAATAATACTTTTTGCCCGACGAACTGACATGCTCACTCCAATCACCAATTCTATTCAGCCTATCTCGTTCACGATCGCCACCACCACCGCCGCTTCGATCTCTATCACGGTCTCTCTCTCTATCTCGATCACGACCATCCCGTTCATTTCTATCTCTATCATCAGATCCTGATCGTTTATCAGACGATGATGACATATTACACAATTTTGATGATCGTCGTGTTGTCGATAAATCAATTCGATCATGATTCGTTCGATGCTCCGCATCACGTTCACGTCTATCACGTTTATCTATTGTGTATTTATCTTTTTTGTATTCGCCTCGGCCCCGATCTTTCATTTTTTGTATATAACTAGAATTTTGATAACGATCCCTATCACGTTCTCTACTTTCACGAGGTGAATCCAGTTCATTTGAATCGGATCGATATGAATTGTTGCCATTATTTAATGCTGTGTTAGCAGGTGCTCCACTATTTGGAGAATTATCTCGGTCATTGCCACGTATATAACTTGTTGATCTGCTAGCCTCTCGTTCATAGTCCCTTTTTGAGCTGTATTTGGAGCTCTGGAAAATGAGAAAAAAAAAATGTTGTTAAGGACATAAAGATTTGGTTGAACAGAAATATGTTAGGGTGATTTTTATTTGGGAAAAATATATTTAATTAAGAGCTAGAAGACTGACATGTCTAGAAGACTGAAATGCATAATACCGTAATTGAATATAATCAAATTGAATGTATTAATGTACCATATAATTGCAGTTTTAATAAGACATTTAATGAAATTCAGTGAATTAAACAGTACCTACTTGTGGAAAGTTGGATTGGATATTTTTAATTGCATCTGAGCGATTTTAAGCTAGTTGGCAATTTCATTATCAATGAAATAATCAAAACAAAGTTGAAGTAGGAGTGTCTATTAGCTGTTGCAATCAGCCCAAATCGGATGAAATCATAAGATACAGTAAGCATAATAGAATAAATCTACCGATCTCTTACAATTTACAATACCTCTGTACTTGATTAATTACCACTCAATTGTGTAAGCATTCATTGCAGAATTATTACAATTATTAAATTTTAATTTACTGGCAGAATTATGGAAAAAAAAATTAGTTTGTTAAGTGCTTTGTATTTGTATTTATCTACTATCACAAACCATATACTGATTAGAGATTTTCTTCTTTTTTTTTTTTACTTCGGTGCTTTGAGCTTATAGCCAATATTTCAGCAAACTATTTCTAGGGGTGTCAAGGAACATATGTATTCTTGTATTCAGTTGAATATTGCAAAAGACAAAATAAATATGGTTCCGAATTCAGGCCGATGCTTAAGTTCAACAAAAAAACATATGCATCCAAATGAAATTCAATCTACTGGCAAAATTGTAAACAAATGTCAAAATGACATCAAAATTATTGCATAGCAATATTTACTGCTTTAAATCTAGAGCCAAAGATTTCAATTAGAATATTATTCAAATACGAATCATAAGAATTAAGTATTAATTCATAAATAAATTAGGAATTTTGTGTTTGTCATTTTATGTGGATGTAAGAAAGGTTAGGTTTCTTTCTAATTAATTCAAATTCCAATGTAAATATGAAAACTTTATACATTAATGCAATATTTCATATTATATATGTTATTTTTTGGTAATTAAACACGATTTTTTTTCATTTCAATGAAAATATATGCAAAAATTCATAAAAAAATCAATTTATGAATAATGACAGATCAATTAAAAATAAATTAAGTGCCACCTATTTATTTTTGTTTTGTGTTTTGATTAAAATGGCTTTAATATTGGATGGATACTAGCAGAAATAAAGAAAGTTTAATGTAAAAAGTTAATTTTTTACATTGAAATGGGTAAATTGAAGAATTTAAAGACGAAAAAATTTATTCAGCATAGCATATTATGAAGATTCTTTTTTTTTTTTTTTTTTTACATTAGAACAGAAAGAAAATTTAGTTTAGTTGAACGTCAAGTCGAATTTCTTGTGTTCGGGTGTATGGTTTAATAAAGTTCAATAAAATTTAATTAGATTTATGAAATTTACCTGATAAGGATGGGCCTGATGTTTCTCGAAGTACCTAAAAACAAATAAATTCCATTAAAAAAACAAATTTCAAATCTATCGAATAGTTTTCTTTTCTTCTGAATTTGCAATAAATAATTGAAAAAAAAAAAAAAAATTCGATACGATGTTCGAGGTAAAAATTGTAGTGTGTTGAGTTGTACAAAAAGAAAAAAAAAATATACATATATTGAATAAGTCGAAACAGAAATTATATATTTATTTTTTTTTTTCTTATTTTCACGATGTAATATTTACCCATCATTCAAACGCTGTGGTTTTCTAGCATGCATTACCATTAATGCGGAACTCTTTTTTATTATTTGCGGCTCTTAATTATAGCCTTTCTACCGAATATTGTCATGAAAACAACATTAACGTTGTTACGGTCAAATTATTCAACTTTGTTCATAGCAGACGCCGCCATTGTCATCTCGCACGACGATTCAATCAAGCAGGACAATTCGAATATCAAGCTGGTCCCCATAAAATGTATATTTGGTAATTTTCGAAATGGAGCTGATGTTGATGAAATGAAAATTGTTCATAAACAATTTTGCTTTTTTCTATCCCTAATGGAAAAAGTTGAACCAACACAAATTGAAATATTAACTTCAGTGACATATTCAGTGCCATGTCATGGCAAACTAATATATATTAGTTTGCCATGGTCATGTTCAACACATATTGACAAGCATAATTGAAAATAATCTACCGTCAAGTGTTTAATGATGTTTTTAAGATAAAATAAGAACTGGGCGTCTACTAGTCGCCAAGATTGAAAAAAATCTGACTTTTTACTAAAAATTTTCATGATTTTCCTGACATTTTGTTTGTTATATAAAAAGAACAACACACCCAAAACATATTTATCAAATGTGTGAGCAAAAACTGACTTATCGTTGAAAAACCTGACTTTCCTGAATTTTCTGACCTAGACACCCCTGTAAGAAACATTTTTTCGTTAAGGATAAAACTATAAAAATACACATACAAAGTTAAGTACATATATTTAAAAATCTATTGAGGGTATTGAGGGTTAGATTAGAACTCATTTGAAGTTAAATATATTATTGTAATAATGGGAGAGGGAATCTTAAGTCTTATAATAATTATGAACCTTGAACTGAAATTTCATGTTTTTACTGTTTTCTGCTTCACAGCCACAAAAAAAATCGTAACTTGATTCGTTTAATGTTAAACTGAAACTTTGCAGTAGTCTATGAGGTCGCCATTTTCGAGGTTAGGTATATGTTTCTGACTGAACCACTGTTTTGAAACAGATGGCGTTTCGATTGTGAGATTAGGTAAAAATGGCTGAAATCATGCCCTACTAGAAAGAAATATCAAATACATATTCGAATAATTATGGTAATTATTGATTCTAATAAGATTTTGTTTAGAGATTATATTAGATTATATATTTATTTAATTTTCTTTTTCATTTTTTGATAAAGCTTATAATCATGTAAATTGTTTATTTTACATTTTTCGACAATATGAATGGTCATAATTACATTATTTACAGTATTTATTTATCCTTTTCTTTTTGCTTCAAGTTTTCTTCAAGCTTATCGAATTCTTTGGCCGCTACTTCATCGGATTTATCAAATACTTGTTCGACACCAACAACTTCGGGTATATAAAACTGAAGCATATTTTGTACACCATTCTTAAGTGTAACAATCGAACTAGGACATGATGTACACGAACCCTATAATTTTTGTTTTATTAGTTAAATTTTCTCCCGAAAAAGTCATATAGACTAAGCTTCCTTTTATCATACCTGCATTTTCAATTGAACAATACCATCCTCGTATTTCATAAAAACAATATCTCCGCCATCTTCTTGTACAGTAGGTCTGATTCGTGTGTCTAATAGTTCTTTGATCATCATAACCGTTTCGTCATCATCCTCATTAATTTCTAAAATCATTGAATAACAAAAAAAAAAGATTCACATAATTTAGAATTTAACTGGGAACTGTTCGGGTATTTTCTAGATAGGTACGTGTATCAGCATTTGGTTTTGTTTCCGTCACAATTGGTAGACCACTTGCAAAAAAATCCATAATAATTGCAAATATTTCCGGTTTTAAAAGGCTCCATTCGGCTTCCTCTTGTTTTGAAACAGTTATAAAATCACCACCAAAGAATACAGCTCGAACTCCATCAATTCGAAAAATGAGTTTTGCTATAAAAAATGTTCATCATTGAAATAGAAAACTTTCGTAAAGATATTTTAAACAAATTATACGTTTAAGTAAAATGAGTGTTTTTTTTTACCTAATGGGCTACAATAAGCACTAGTTCCATTTGGAAAATCCATTGTATTACCGGCACCTAATACCTCAGTGCCCGGGATAAATTTTAAACTATCTGGATTTGGTGTCTCCTGAGTTTGAATAAACATCGTTCTGCTAAATTGTAATGTTGATTTTATTGCAGTGGAATTTAATAGGCTTGCATTTGTGCATGTTAGACATTTTCCTGACAAATTTATTGAATTAATGGTTGATAATTGCCTGAAAAAAATATATATTTGCGTTAAAAACATTATTGTGATTGTGTAATTATGCGGTATGGCACGAGTAATCCGTTTTAATTATATTCGGAAGAAAAATAACAATCCGAAAAACTGTTAAGCCAATGTCTTGAAAATTCTGGCGATTTGAATCATAATTAAGCTCAATCCAGGAGCGAGGTCATCAACAGTGTCGAGTGTCGAGACTCGACGCGAATTGTCACTCGATACAAGTTCATGATTCGCCTTCAGTTATCAAATGTATATGAATTGTATGAAAATACATTGAATTCATATGCGCACTTTACTCCAAATAGATATAGCAGTCGTTTCGCTATATTTAATAATATAATTTACCTTAATTGTGATGTTTGGTATTGCATACCAAATCGGAGTCTTGACAGATATCTGAACATATTTGTTTTATAAAATCTTCCGCTCAGAATAGACAAAAAAAAACTATTTAATTTTTTTAGATACTTTGTTTATTTATATAAAACTATATTTATTGCATTGACGTTTCGAACTTTTATTATAAATATGAAATGACAAAATTAGAGTATGTTCTGTTCGCTATCACAATTTTATTCAAGTTAATTTTGGGGTTACGTCCAATCTCATATCAATTATATCTGATACAAATGTACATAAATAAAAGTATAATTACTTTCAATATTTTAGCATTCAATTCAATAGCTTACTTACTTACATTATCAACTAAGTTTCTCGTTTATTTGTTATTTTTTTGGTTGCCGCCCAATTTAGAATTAATTGCTTTCCAACAAAAATAAGTTAACTCTCTGCGTAAATTTCTTTTTCCTTTCGCTAAGGCAATAAATAAGTCCCTAAACGATACTTGGAATTCTTATTGACACTCTTATTTAAGCTACAAGACGACGCATGAAGTATACGCGTCGATAAGGCTCAAAATTGTAGTTTTTGGTCTTTTCCTAAATCAGTTCATATTGGAAATGACTCCGCGTTCAAAATTGCAGCGCAAAACTAAGAAACCTATAGGCAAAAAGAATGTTTTCCTCCAAAAAAAAAAAAAACCACACATTTTGATTTAATTGATGATATTTATTTTTCAATCAAATAATAAACAATATAAAAATATAAAAAGGATAAAAAATTAGATGAACCACAACTTACTTACTTAGCTGTTATATGTGTTGACAAAATTCATAAATGGATGAAACCTGAAAATAAATCGAAAAAAACAACATGAAAAATTTGAATGCAAACAATAAAAATTCGTGTTAAAACGATAAAATTGAATCAGCTTTGAACAAATTAGGTAACTTTAGAAATAATCATTGAAGTATCCTCTCATTATAAGTTTTTCTCATCATAAAATTTCTAGTTTTCAATTACTAATTAGTAAGTATTTCTAATTTCTATGAAAATAAAATTTTCTAAATATATTTATTTTACCTAAAACTGGACATTGAATAGTGGGGGGCCTCATCAATTGGATCCGATTGAAAACCTGAAAACAGACAAAAATAAAATCGTGTTAAATACCATCTGAAAATTTGTTAGGTTATGTAAAAAAAAAAAATAATAAAAATCTTGGAATTGGAACTCAGTTGGTGGTGCATAACGATTTAATCATATAAATTGTTATCATTTAAAATGAATTATGTTACTTTTGTCATCAGCGTTAAAAATATTATTTCTAAAAAAAATTGTATGAATAAATTTTATAAATTTTAATAGTTACCTCTTCAGCAAGAACACGTGTGCCTCAGCCGATGCGATGTAAGAAAATGAGAACGAGAGCACTGTTACTTCAACCACCAAATACTAAGTAATAAAATATTGCTAATGGCCGCTCATCTTTTTTCTTTTTCGTTTTATTTTTGTTTGGTAGTTGGCAACCATTATGTTGGGTGGTTGGTATTGCTTTGTAGAGTAAAATAATTTAAATGATTTTTTTTTACATGATATGAGGTTCACACCAGGTAAATACCATTAACCATAACACAATGACCTATATATAGTTTGTTTACAAATTTGCTATGAGTAAAAAATGACTTGTGATTACAAAATATGTATTTTGTTTTGTTAACCATCCAAATACATGTGTTTTTATGTTTAATCTCTGTCATGTTTGTTTAAAGAAGAAGAAAAATAAGTCCGTGATATAATGTATGGTTCAATTAACTGTGCGTACTTTTGTGATATTCACATTAAATAATTAGAAAAAACTATTTACTTTATTTGATCATTAATTCAGTTGATTTTAGGCAGATCCATTGCTTTATTCGTCATAAGTTGAAGCAGTTTTTTTTTTGCATTTGACTTAGAGTTGATATTTACGATCATCGGAATTGAGCTGTTATCTTATTTTTAATTAAATGTTTATGATTGTGACAAGCACACGGTAGGTACCTACTCATCCACCCCGAGTAGATTTTTTTCTCATATTATCTTCCATGATTTCTTTTTTACATTTGATCTTCTGATTCAAGTGAATCTCTTCTAGGTCAAAAAAACTTCTACCTTGTGGCTTAGTTTTTAGTATATATTAAAGTGCCAATGGATTAGTACAATGCTATAATTTTTGTTGAAGAAAAGAAAACCAAACAGTCAATAAATTAATACATTGCTATAAATTATATACACTCATTATAGTTGAGTGATCAAATCCATCGCTTAATGATAATTGAAAAAAAATAAAACCATAAGTTGAATCCATAATCTAAGTATATATTTTAAAGCGAGATGCGTGTCTGTCTATATAGTCTATTCAGCAATAACGAATATTAAAGTTATAACACAGAATTCTGAGTATGTATTCTTTCATCTTTGTATATAAATAAATAACAATTGCTAAATCTAAACTTAATTTTGTTGTCAATGCAAAAAAGGAAAATCAAAATGAGATATGCCACAGGCGAAACCTGAAGTTTAATCTAATTGTATATACAATCAAGTTCAAAATGCTGTTTAAGTATTATTGTAAAAACAGAATTAATTGATAATGAAGTCATATTGGTTTTTTGTCTTTAAATTATTGTTGTTATTTGCTTTATGTTATAAAGTACGCCGACCAAATTATTCTGTTATATAGAAAAGAAAGGTGATTGGGATACAACATTAAATATTATATTTATTTAATTTAATTATAGCTCAATTTTGAATTCGATATTTTCGCGCCAAAATGGTTTTCTTGAGGGGGTAACCACTATTGGAACTTTTGGGACAAACCATTAGAATTTTTTGGATTTTTTTTGGAATTGTTAGGAATTTTTATGAATTGTTTGGAATTTTTAAGAATTCTTTGGAATTATTAGAAATTTTTTGGAATTGTTTGGATTTTTTAGGATTTTGTTGGAATTTTTTGGTATTTTTACACAGAGAAAAATAATGGTGTAAGTTTTACCCATTTTGGTGTAACAATTGGTGTAAAATGCGATTTTACACCGAA